>CM019149.1:109697002-109882326 GCA_009733165.1 Naja naja
TTTAAGCAGACCACAAATATGACAAATTCATGGATTCATTTACTGGCAATTTATTCTACTTTTTGTGAAATTGAAATAGTGCAATAAAAACTGTTCAGCTACAGCAAGAGACCAAGAGTGGTTTGCAATGCCTGTATCAAGAAGCTAAAGAAAATAGAATACGAATTCTAAGATTCAGTCTTCACTGGATAATCTTTGCTTTGTGAACATCACAGAATGAAAAGGGAAGGTATCCCAATGCCAAGTATATCCTATGTGTACATCAGTTCACTGCATATCCCGCCTAGTGGTAGAGGGCAGGGAGTAATAAGTTGGCTTTCCAAGTAATTTCCAGAATTCCTAACTTTCATAGAATGGCATGAATATCCTTGGGGTAATTGGTCTTTAACTGTACACACTTGGTCATATTGTCCAAGCATCTCCAAACTGCTTTAAGTCTTTTGCTGTAAACTTACAACAAAAGTTGTAGTCTACAACAACTATTGTAGATTATCCTTGCTGACTTGGTGCATGAGTACAACAGTGCAACATGCGCTGGTGGTCTAGATTATATTTTCCTTAAATTACTGAAAAGGATATTGTGAGGTCTGAATTTACAAAGCCACAATGATCAGCAATAATCCTGCCATTTGGAAACCCAAGAATGGATAATAGCGACTGTTTAGAATCGTGTTTTAAGAATAGGTCTAATTGTATGTATGCATGGAAAAGGAATTAATATAAATCTAAGAGCATGACTGAACTGATCATTCAGGAGGAAAGAAGAAGAAAATTAATAAAGGGCAAAAGAGTGGATGAGAAGTTCTGAATATACACAAGGAATGCTTGTAGCAAAATTATAGCTGTGTTAGTTTGGGATGCAAATATATGTTAATTCTGCATGCAGGAGCTGCACTGTAGTTGGCTGAGAACCCAAAAGAGTTAAAGCAAATGTTAAGCATGACCCAAAAAGAAGTATACATCTATAAGTTAATGTGTTGTGCCAGGAAAACATGGGTTGAGTGGTTGAAAGTTATATTTATGGTAAATGGCAAACACTAGAGCAAGTAGATGAATTGCTAGAACATTTATGAAAATGAGAAAATGGAGACATTTTAAAATGTGCAAATACTAGTAGAAAGATATGCTCTGCAGGACTGGGGGAAATGTAAATTGATTAAATGAATACAGAAGTGAGAGTTGGGTATGGCAGGAGAAACATAAAAGTAGGTTGAATGTATTGGGGATGGGATATTTAAGAACAGTGGTGGGATTCAGCTGGTTCTCACCAGTTGTTAAATTACCCACCCCCTGGTATCAAACTGGATCCTGGGTGCTGCACTGCAATGGAGAAACAGGCAATAGAGTGGCCAGCACAAGGGAAGAAGAAGGCTGCTTTCCCTCTTCCTCTCATTCCAGCTGTTCCGTTGCCCATTTCTCCATTGCAGCACAGTGCCCAGGATCCACTTTGATAGCGGGGGCAGTGCAATTTAACAACAGGTTCGCCCAGGATCAGGTTGGCCATTGCAGGAAGCTCATCTCACGTGTGCACCAGAGCTGGAGGACAGTGATGGGCGAAGCCTCCCACGACAGCCAACCTGACCCTGGGCAAACTGGTTGTTAAATTATTTGAATCCCACCACTGTTTAAGAAGTATGAGTGGTAAAACAAGAAGAGTTAAGAGTTAAGAATGAATGGGCACTGGATAAATCTGCGCTGAATATTTAAGTGATGATGAATATGAAAGACCGACGTTGACATGCTTTTGTCATACAAGAAGAAACCTAAACCATTATGAACCTTATTTAAACAGAGCTACTTATTTGTTTTTGGAACATTGCTAACACTTTAAGTCAAACAAAGGGCACTTCCACTCTTGAACAAGCACAAAAACAAAAGTGCATAATTCACATTTGTACTCAGGGAACAACAGGACATGGCTGAAAGCACCAGTGGTTACTGCAGCAAATGACACTTGGCACATGCCTTTCCATTTCTGAATGCTAATTAAACCTTGCCATGGTTCCATGTGTGAACCTGTTGCCTCAAAATAGTCTTGCACCATGGCAGCAAAGATTAAATTGATGGTGTAAACATGGTCGTTTTGTAATTTGAAGGAAGCAAAGCATGCAAAAGCTACCTTGGCTTTGGGTTTGTTCTCATAAATCATGTTCTCTCTTTCTTTATAGGTTATCTGAACACCATACATGAGCAGGTTAATTTAAATGGCATCAGGTACACAAATAAGAACATATTTCTAGTATTATTAGACTAGAAAAAAATCAGTGTTTAAAAACAATGAAGTGGCTTTCAATTCTTCATATCAAAGTCAGCTGGAGGAAAAGGCTAATGTGCAGACACTTATGCACACAAACTTGGTCACATACGCATTTTGCATTCTTCAGATCCATAAAACTAAGCAGATGTTCTGTAGCTTAATAGTCATTTTATCTGATATTTCATAGTGGCTTGCATATATTCATAGCAGTTTATAAAAACTCAACATACTACATGATGTAGTATACAATCAGAAGTATAATGAATCAGGTAGAGCACTGGTCAGCTGAAATGTATGTTTGAATACATACGGTATGCTAGCAAAAAAAAAAATCAAGCTTCCTTGAAGTAACTCTTTGTAAAACTGGGGCAACATGACTCCCAAAATTCTTCCATCACCCCATCCCATAAAATGTAATCTAGAGCAAGATTGCAGAGGTCAAAAGATATTAAGTGCCAAAAAGACTCATGCAGAAGGTAATATTTATTAAGCCTTTAGAGCTTGAAATGTAAGAAATATTGCATACCATCATACTGTGCTCTACCTGAATTTTTAAAAACGAACTTGGAAAGCAGAGACTGCCTATTTGAGATGTTCCCCAATGATGAATTGTAACCCAGTTAATTACTCTAGATACTGTTTAATGGAACACTGAGCTTTTTCAGATAATGCTACTAGTTTTATTATTATTATTATTAAAATGAAAGTTGGCCTCTTTATCTTAATTGCCTTGAAACATTGGTCTCTCCAGCTGGATTTCTTTATGTGTGAGCCTGTCTTTTACCCTGAACATTTTACAGCTTTTCTTTCATCAGAATCTTAACCCAAATAGCATCTATTTACAGCTGAGAATCAAATATAATAGCTCAGATGACACTAATGAGAAATTAATGGGTGCACAAACCAATAGGTCTAAATGAAGTCCTTTTGGGGGTTCGCTGCTTGCCGACCATGCTCAAATTCTTCTCCATTTCTCTGTCCTTGCAAAAATACGTGTTTGCTGTTGGGTATTATTGACAGATGTGCAAACATTATCAAACTATATTGGACTCGAAGTCTGGAGTTATGATCCAGGTTCTCAGGCGGCTCTGCTCATCGTAAAACTAGCTCTCAGACTCCAAGCAGCCTTCAAGGTTCCAGGCATGCAAAACCCTTCCCCCCCCCACCACCACCTGCTCACATTTCCTCTTGCAGTCTTAGGGCAGCAAGGGTCAATTTCATGCTACTCCTTATCTTCCTCATCTGAATCCTTGGCTTAATTTCCCACCACATGCTTTTCTATCACTTGAAACATCTGGGACAAAATGATACATCACCACATGTGGGAATCACCTGCTGTAGAGGATTTCTATTAACCATTTCGAGGCACATTCACAGCATTTTGCACAGAATTTTTTTTTAATTTATATATTTATGTATTTATTTATGTATTTATTTTATTTGTCAAGCGATTATAAGATAACAGGTATAAGGATAAACATAGTTATGAATACATGAAATGGATACATATAAGAAAAATAAAAGTAAACAATAGGACAGGGACGGTAGGCACATTGGTGCGCTTATGCACGCCCCTTACAGTCCTCTTAGGAAAGGGGTGAGGTCAATAGTAGATAGTCTAAGGTTGAAGTTTTTGGAGTTTGGGGAAGAAACCACAGAGTCAGGTAGAGTATTCCAGACATTGACCACTCTGTTGCTGAAGTCGTATTTCCTGCAATCAAGTTTGGTCCGGTTTACCTTGAGTTTGTATCTATTGTGTGCTCTTGTATTGTTATGGTTGAAGCTGAAGTATTGACAGGACATTGCAGTGTATGATTTTATATACTATACTTAGATCGGACCGAAGGTGGCATAGTTCTAGGTTTTCTAGGTCTAGAATTTCAAGTCTGGTGGCATAAGGTATTCTGCAATGAGGAGAGGAGTGTAGAACTCTTCCTGTGAAGTATTTCTGGACTTTCTCAACTGTGATAATATCAGATACATAATGCGGGTTCCAGAAGTAAGGAGATGCCATCCTGAAGAAATGTGTTGATTTGCAGAGCTTCTGGATGTTGTGTGCACTGTGATGTTGGTTGGATCTTTACCTTCTGTTCATACAAGATGATGAAGGAGCAAGGTTTTTTCTTTTCTTTTAGATTTACCCATTGTTAAACCTTGCAGCCATAGGCACAACATGGTTGCCCCCATGAAGCTTTATTATGCCATTAGCAATGGATATGGAGTTTGGATTTCAATATGTCCTAACATATAATTAGACTGATATGATAACTGCATCATCATTCTCTACAGTCATCATCACCAGGGACAAGGCAGGCATTGCAAGCAAAAGGCATAGGTTTAGACCTCAGTATTTGTAGGAAAAGAATCAGGAGACAGATGGTGGGGGAAAGCTATAGAGGAATGAGCTATAAGAACACCAGATAGGATAGGAATGGCTTGTCACATTTTGAGATACCTTGCAGTAGCTCACATTATTTAATTAAGGCAGCCCATAAGAACATTAAGTCCAAACTTATCTTTGTACTTTTAGATGAGATGCTTCTTCTACGATCCCACTTCCTTCTTTGAAGAAACTTATAGGATTCCAGTTAAAGCTATCTTCCATTTTTAACTCTATCTCCCCACAGTTCTTTCTTTCTAAAGAGCAGGATAGGGGAACAAAAATTATTATAACATTATGATAGGCGCCATCCATCTGGAAACACTCTAGAACACAGGTGTAAAACTTGTGGTGTCACATTGCCATCACATGATGTTCCACACTGTTTTCTCCCTTCACAAAGCTGGGGTGGGCATGGCCTATGTGTGATGCATCCGGCGCATGGGCCACCAGTTTGACACCCCTGCTCTAGAATGATCAAATGGCACCCCTGCTTGAACATCAGTGCATTGTTTCAGGTTCCTTGACAGGTTTGTTAGTCTGCATATCTGATGGGTTCCTAAATAATTTCATAGCCTTCTGATTTGATCAAGTCAGGATTAAAAATCACAGGGAAAGAAATATATTTCTGTGGGGCAGGTAACCTGTCTAGGAAAAATGTTGAAGAAGTCACCAATGAGAGGGCACTAAGAACAGAGCATCTTTAACTGGGGAAACTCAGTCTCTATTGCCAGGGCTGTGTAAGTAATTGGGGCATGGGAAAAAACCTCTGCTAAAATTGCAATGACTTCACTGTAGGATAAACATTCTTTCTAAAACCACCAATACAATCTGGCCTTAATGGTCTTCTTTGGGCCCTGTTAAAAAAACTATGTATATTATTCCCATTTATTGCAAACTGTAGAGCAAGCTAGTCCTGGAATGTTTGTGTTCCATCCTCATTCCTCTAAGTGTAGAAACTAAGTAGATAGGTAGTATTAACAATATTGGAAATAGTGTTTAGTCTATTCTTGTCTACTTAAAGTGGCTACAGTTCCCTGAATTTAAGATAATAAGCTTTTCCCATAATCTTCTGATTCTTTCCCTAGTGATGTTGAGGACTGAACTAAGCTCACAAAATACCATCTGCCTTGTGAGTATCTCTCTAATGGCTGGACTAGAAGACCTCTGAGGTTCCTTCCAGCTCTATTCTGATTCTGATTCTGATAGGTAATCTATCAGAATTATTGCAAGAAGAAAATAGGATAATATATAATCTCATACATGTCTAATCCCAGATACTTTCACTTGAGTGGAATATTTAATAGATGCACAAACCAGTTGTATCCATATATTTTCAAATACAGAGCTCTGGTTTAGTCACATCAACATGGCACCACGTCTATCTACCTCCATAAAAACTTAACTCTTCCATAGCCCTCTTGTGTAGTTATGATCATATACATTGGCCTCACAGTATTATCTTGCATCAGCAAAAACAGCAAAGAATCTCCAGGCTTAGTAAAAGCTGATGGGTCTATAGCGACAACATCCTCAACACAAATACTATATTCATTTCTGGTTGCCATAACACAAAAGGAATATTTTATTTTGTTTTAATTTATTTTATTTGTTTGTTTGTCAAACATGTACAAGATAATGAGTATAAGTATGAACTTAAACAAGAACAAAGGAAGTAAATACAGATAAATGGGGACAGTAAGACAGGGACGATAGGCACACTGGTGTGCTTGTGCATGCCCTCTTTAAGGACCTCTTAGGAATGGGTTGAGGTCCACGGTAGACAGCTTGAGGTTGCAGCTGTGAGGGGTTGAGGCTGTAACAATGGAGTTGGGTAGGGCGTTCCAAGCGTTGACCACTCTGTTGCTGAAGTCATATTTTCTGCAATCGAGTTTGGAGCAGTTTACCTTGAGTTTGTATCGGTCGTTTGCCTGTGTATTATTGTGATTGAACCTGAAGAAGTCATTGACAGGCAAGATGTTGTAGCAGACAATTTTGTGTACTATGCTTAGATCAGACTACAGGAGGCACAGTTCTAGATTGCCCAAGTCCAGAATTTCAAACCTGGATGCATAGGGAATTCTATTGTGAGTGGAGGAGTGGAGTACTTTTCTCAAGAAATACCTCTGAACCCGCTCAATTGTGTTAATGTCCAATATACAGTGCAGGTACCAGGCAGACAAGCTGTATTCGAGAATTGGTCTGGCAAAGGTTTTGTATGCCCTAGTTAACAATTCAATGATGCCGAGAAGAATAAGCAAAATAAGGTTAACAACACTTAAAGCCTTTGTAGATATTGAGGGAGGAAATGCAGAGAAGAGCAACAAAGATTGCAAGATGCCTGGAGGTTAACTCCTACAAACAGTAGTTAAAAGCATTGCACATTCTTAAACTGAGAAGACAAGGGGAGACATTACAGCATTGTTTTGATACATGAAGAGATATCATAGGGAAGTGGGTGTAGATTCATTCTTCATAACACCCAGTGGCAAGGCAAGAATGAAGAATGAAATCTTTACAGAGAGGAAAACAAACTTGAACAAACCAGAAACTTCTTGACTGTGAGAGCTATTAAGCCATGGACCAGCCAGTCTCCAGAAGCTTTGCATGCTCCATCACTAGAGTGCTTCAAAAAAACAAAGACTGGAGGACCCCATGTCTGGCATGGGCTGTGGATTCCAGTAGAGTAGAAAAGCTCCAAAATCCCTTCCAACTTTTTGGGATGAACCTTTGTCAAATCTGCCTTAAGAGGAATCTGACCCCTGGTGATAAAATGCCTATTAAAATCAAATTATTCCAAAGCATACTTGAATGAAGTGTAGAATATTGAAGGTTCTTCCAAAAGTCAGCCAAGCATTTTTTATGCGGTACTTCCTATAGCACAGTAGTGAAAAGAATTCATTCTAATATAGATTTGGCATAGATTCTGCAGCTGAGTGAATTTCATTTCTTAGCTCCTGAGATACCAAACAGGTGTGGTTTGCCTGACACAGACTGAATCTGATTATTGGCTTCCAGCTCTTATTTCTCTCTTCATTAGTTGTACTGCAATGCAGAGTCTGGAAGTTTGCTTATTCTGGCAAACTAAATTGTGACATTGTTTTACGAAGAAGACTGCACTCAGACAGCCAGGTCTTATAAATATAATCACATGTTAACAAACTGATGTCTGTCTAAGTTGAATATTGTGTCCTTTCTTTAAATCTCAAATTTCAGATATTCAGAGTGTGAAAACTAAAAGAGGACAGGAGATTTAATTGAAGTTTTAGTGGATCTCCCAAGCATTTAATCACTTTGACAATAATAGCTAGTTACCAATAATGAGGAAAGCCCAAATGCGTATCTGTTCTTATGAATAATGCTTTATTTTATAATCTCTTTTAATGATGAACTATATTCTTTTACTCTCCGGGTTATTCCAGTTTACAGTCACTTTTTTTAAAGGAGGGTAGATAATCTTCTTGATTAACAGAATTTTCCATATCTGCATCTGGTTGGAAAATTGCAAAAGAGCTGGGTTCTTTCTTTCTTTCTTTCTTTCTTTCTTTTTCTTTCTTCCTTCCTTCCTTTTTTATTTATTTATTTATTTATTTATTAAATTTATATGCTGCCCATCTCACTATCCAAAAAGACTCTGGGTGGCTTTGGTATCAGGTTGATAGATATGAATGAAATTAGAATTAAGGCCACACATACTTGTTTCAAAAAAAAATCATAAAACAATGGTTCTTAAATTGGGGATAATTACCATGGGACTGATTTGGTCATATCCTGCAGGTAATGGAGCAATTTGTAATGGTTTACAAATTGTGTATGTGTGAGCTGAGAATCCTGTTTAGGACTGCCACTGTCAAAATGCTTGTATAAAACAACAGTCTGGATGGGTTTTTTTTCCCCTTTTGGTGGGGATAACAACATTATTTGAGATAGAAAAAAGGAATAATTGGGTTGAACAGGTTAAGAATTACTGTCATAGAAGGTATATGAAGTGGGTGTCAGAAGTAGCAAGAACCCTTGTAAGAGGACAGAATCAGAGGTGGTATTCAGCAGGTTCTGACCAGTTCTGGAGAACTGGTAGTGAAAATTTTGAGTAGTTCAGAGAACCAGCAAATACCACCTCTAACTGGCCCCATCCCCATCTATTCTCTGCCTCCTGAGTCCCAGCTGATTGGCTAGGTCTTCTTTTGTTGCCCTGCACAGGAGAACAGAGCTGGAAAGCAGGTTAGTGGGGTGGGGAGGGAATGGGGATTTTACAGTATCCTTCCCCTGCCATGCCCACCAAGCCATGCCCACAGAACCGTAAAAAAAATAGAATCTCACCACTGGACAGAATGAAACATTATGTAGCAATCTATGATGGCCTCTCTGTTTTTCTACAATATTCCACAAATATTGCCGCTCTTAAAGCTAACCTAAAGTGCTGAGAAGGCTTGCTTGATGGGTCTGAGAAGAATGCAGGAGAAAAGTAAGGAATTTACAAGGGTCAGGATGTTATATTTGTCAGTCTCTCTTCAACAAAAGATCTAGGAGTCAGGATCCTGTCTTTATTTTTATAAATAAGGCAGGAGATATAGATAATATTCCTTCCTCCACCTTTTTAACCACACATTTCTGTAAGGTGGGCAGGATAGATAAAGTGTGAGTGGCCCAAAGTCACCCAATTAGCTTTCATGCCTAAAGAGGGATTCTCTCTCTCTCTCTCTCAAGTTTAAAACAAGAGGATTACTCCAAGTATGTGCAATTTGTTGTGATCTATTCTGCTCCAGTTGTTAATCCAATCTCATTCTACAATACAAATAAATTTGGAAAATCAAATTGATTTCCAGGATGTATGCCATCTTTACCAGATCATCAATTGCTGCAGTCCAGAAACATTCACAGATTCAATTTGTTTTTCAGTTCAGAAAGGTGATTTGATCTGGAGATCTGATCTGGAGATGTGAAGCTTCACATAGTCTTCATTGACATGGCTTGACATAATGCAATTCATTAGAAAGACTATAAAATGTGTTACATTACAACCTTCCAGGTTGCCTCTTGCCAACAATTCCTTGTTTGAATTTAAAAAAGGATGTCAAGAACTGACTATGATGATCTGGCTCTTGTTCTCCGGGTTGAGAGAGATTAGCCAAGGGTCCTGGGATAGTGATCTGGGCCTTAAACGGTATTGTTGTCCACATTGTTTTTGCCTGCAAAGCTCCTGAAGTAAATACCAAATAATTATGGTGTTCTGAAGTGACCTTGAGGAGCATGTGCTCCAATCCATGGATCTCATCCAAAGCTACTATTGTTGATTGGAGGCCAAGACTGAGAGAATCCTGGCTCCCACTGGCTTGTTTTCTTTGGCTGGGCTCTATGGATTCTCTGCCTGGCAAGAAAGACCCATTTTAAAAGTACTGGCAAAGGCTGTGTAGTTTGTCACACCACAGCTCATGATTTAGGACCTTGATTTAGGCTCCACACCGGAGTCTTTTGTTTAGCTTGATGTACAACATCTTCCACTTCATATTAGTTCAGAAATATCAGTATGCTAAGAGGGCATCCTAGTCAGTGTGACAGATGAGGCTTTCCCCTCAGATGTACAATCACTAGTAAAATAAGTGAGCAAATTTGACATTTTTTCAGGGTGGGCCAGAAACCTACATGAATAAAGGTTTGAATACAATGGACTTTTCAGCTGTAAGTCTAAAATAATTGGGCAGTTAGCTGAAGCAGGAGAATTTTCTCAACAGTGCCATGTATTACGACAAATAAACACATATCATTTCTGATTCTCTGCATTGCTAGAAACTGACTTCATCACTGGAGCTTGCACATGGCATGTATAAATGCAGTAACCTATCTATACAAGGGCATAGCCAGGCTTTGACTTGGTCTCTGAACCTGGAGGCAGAAAGAAAAGTATCTCTCTTGAAATATTAAAAAAAATCTTGAGCATAAACCATAGCAGAGGTTCATCACCCTTCCCTGAGTCTCAAATATGGAATTGATGTTCCAAGGGGCTGTAAGGAGGAGAGTCATCGTACAGGATAGATGGGCAGCATAAACATTTAACAAATAAAATAAACAAAAACAAACGAGGAGAAAAGAGAGGCAACTTGAGACCATCTCTGTAGCCTCTGCAACTTCTTTCAGTCTCAGTGGCTTACAAAGGATGTCTCAACTTCTTGACACTTTGAATGTCCAGTAGTAGTTCAATCAATCAATCTATCAATCAGAATAGAGCTGGAAGGGACCTTGGAGGTGTTCTAGTCCAGCTCCTTGCTCAAGCAGGAGATCCTATATCATTTCAGACAAGTGACTGTCCGGTCTCTTATTTAAAACCTCCAGTGATGAAGCAACCACAACTTCTGAAGGCAAGCTGTCCCACTGGTTAATTGTCTTGTTAAGTTTCTCCTTAATTCCAGGTTGCTTCTCTCCTTGATTAGTTTCCATCTATAGTTTCTTGTCTTGCTTTCTTGTGTTTTGGAAAATAAGTTGACCCCCTCAGTTCCCCCCTCCTATTACAATCCATGCTTTATTTCTTGTCTTGCCTTCTGGTGCTTTGGAAAATAATTTGACCCTCTCTTCTTTGTGGCAGCCCCTCAAATACTGGAATACTGTTAACATGTCACCCTAGCCTAGTCCTTCTTTTCTCTAGACTGGCCATACCCAAATCCTGCAACCATTCTTCATATGTTTATGTTTCCAGGCTTTTAATCATCTTAGTTGCTCTTCTCTGTCCTTTTTCAAAGTCTCAACATCTTTTTTGTAATGTGGTGACCAAAACTTGATGCAATAGTCCAAGTGTGGTCTTACTAAGTGTTAAGTTTGCATGAAGAGACAGACGCGGAGTGCTTCAAGCTCTTTTGTTTATTAGTGACTACAGCTCAGAACGGACCCGACTGGCTTTGCTGCGGCTGCTACTTATAGCCAGCAGCCACAGCTGACAGCCAATCAGAGTGCAGGGTTTTCCCGCACTTTCTAAACCAATCATTTCCAACACTTTACAAGAACAATTCAAACTTAACCAATGATTTCAAACCTGCATACATAACACTCCTCCCCACTAGGTTCAGTCCATACTCAAACCCCAATCTATCTAATGTATTCTTTTAAATAGGTGGGGCTCTTATGCACGTTGAGACCTCGTGGTTCAGATGTTTTAAGGTTCTCACCTTGTGAGAGAGGAAATGTGTCTGCTGACATTTACTTGGACTTCTAGTAATGGTAGAACCTGTTTGGTTACTACAACCTGGTCTCTCCTCCCAATCCATCTCCAACCCAATGTCAGCACCTAAGTCAGGTAGTGATGTGCATTCTTCCATTAGTGAAAATGATTGTTGGTATTGTGACAGGTTTTGGGATGGTTCCTGTCGTGTTAGCTCGTTACACATGGGGTTGATTTTTGCTTGCTGATTACTCTCATAAACCTCCCCTTCCCCCCTAGAAGAGGCAGTAGGTATGGGAACCAGAGAGGAGCAAGGGCAATGCTCTTGAGGTAATCTGGATCTTAACTGATCGATGTGCCTGCTCCAGAGGACACCATCCTCCGTTTGTACCCTGTAAGACCTGGGGCCTGTGATTTGGGTTATCTCAGCAGGAATCCATAATGGTTCACCCACAAGGTTCTTAGCATAAACAGAATCACCCACAGTGAATGTGCGAATTTTGCTAGTGGAATCTATTGGTGCATTGGGTGCGTAAGTGGGATGAAGGCGGTCAAGGGGAGACCTGAGTTTCCTACCCATCAACAATTCAGCTGGGGTTAAATTAGTTGAGGAGTTGGAAGTGATATGCTGGACACTGAGAAGTTTTTCAACTTTCTCAGTGATGTCCCCTGGACCCAATTGCTGAAGTTTTTCCTTGGTAAATTGTACCATACGTTCAGCCTGGCCGTTAGCCAAAGGATGCCCAGGGGCTGTCAGGGCATGTCTGATACCCTGCTGTGCTAGATATGATTCAAAAAGGTTGGATGTAAATTGAGGACCATTGTCAGAAACAAGTACATCAGGTAACCCATGAGTTACAAAAAGCCTCTTAAGCTGCTTGATGACAGCTTCAGTTGTGGTGGATGCCATAGGGATAACCTCTAGCCATTTGGAATATGCATCTACTATAATAAGGAAAGTGTGCCCTCTGGTAGGGCCAGCAAAGTCAATGTGAATCCTGGACCATGAGCCCCTAGGACATTCCCATTCCTGTTTGGGGCAAGAGGTGGGGCAGGCCTGACTTCCTGACAGTTGGGACAGGATGCAACCCAGTGCTCAACCATTTTGTCAATACCTGGCCACCATACATAACTCCTGGCCAATCCCTTCATTCTGACAATTCCCGGATGACCCTCATGTAACATTTCCAAAACCTCTTTTTGTAGTTTTGCAGGAATAACCACCCTGTTACCCCACAAAATACATCCTCTTAATACAGATAATTCAGTTTGCCTGAATTTAAAAGGTTGCGTTGAGGTAGATCTTGAAGTGGCCAACCTTTCTTAATCCAGCCTATAACAGGAGCCAATAAATTGTCTTTGGCAGTCTCTCTGGCAATTTCAGTAGCATGTACTGGAAGCTTGGCAACAGTTTCTAGAAAAAGGTGTGAGTCTCAGGAACAGGGTCCTCAATGTGTGAAGGAAGTGGGCAGCAACTCAAAGCATCTGCATGCCCAATGTCTTTACCAGGTCTGTGGATCAGTTTGTATGAATAAGCAGCAAGAAATTCGGTCCATCTCAGCATTCTTGGTGACAGGATCGTGGGCGTTGGTTTGTCCCCTGCCACAATGCCTAAAAGAGGTTTGTGATCTGTGACAACAGTAAATGTTCTCCCATATAGATACTCATGGAATTTCTTGACAGCTGCTACAATTGCCAAGGCTTCCTTGTCCAGTTGGCTGTAGTTCCTCTCTGCTTTAGTCAAGGTGCGAGAGTAAAATGCAATAGGTGCTTCCCTCCCACTGGGAAGCATGTGGCTCAACACCCCCCCTACTCCAAAAGGGGAGGCATCACAAGTCAGAACAACAGGCAAGTTCTCAGAGAACTGTATAAGTACAGAATCAGACGTGATTTGTCTATTGTTAAATGCAGCTTGTTCCTTCCTGCCCCAGACCCATGTAGATTTCTTGTCTAGCAACCTATGTAGGGGTTCTGCAATAGTTGCCTTCTGAGGTAGAAACATATGATAGAAGTTAATGAGTCTCAAGAATGCTTGTAAATCTGTTTTGCATTTTGGCCTGGGGGCTTCTTTGATTGCCTGAACTTTGGCCTCTTTGGGGTGGATGCCATGTTTATCAATCATGTAACCCAAGAATTCCACTTTATCTGTTCTAAGTGTGCATTTTTCTTCTTTGACTTTTAACCCCGCTTTTTGAATCTGATCAAGACTTCTCTGAGTCTCTTGTAACTGAGTGTCATTTTCAGCAGAAATTAAAGTCATCAAAATAGGGCACCACCCTGGCAACCCTTGTAACATTCTTTCCATAGGGCTTTGGAAGATGCCAGGTGCTACGCTTACTCCAAATTGCAACCTTTTGCATTTGAAAGCACCTCTATGGGTCACAATGGTTTGGGCTTCTGCAGTGGCATCATCAACTGTTAACTGTTGATATGCCTGTGCCAGGTCCAATTTGGCAAAAACTGTGCCCCTCCAAGAGAATGTAATAAATGATGCACTACTGGAACTGGATATGCTCTGTTGAAGCATGGTTCAATGTCCCCTTGTAGTCTCCACAGATTCTTACAGACCCATCAGCCTTGACTGGTGTGACTATGGGTGTCTCCCACCTGGAGTGGTCAGTGGGCTCTAAAACCCCTTGGGCTATTAGCTTATCTAATTGTGCATCAATTTTTTCCTTTAATGCAAATGGAACCCTTCTGGGTTTTAAACGGATTGGTTGTACCTTGGGATCTAGGTTAAAGGATATGGGGGTCCCCAAGTACTTGCCTAATCCTTCACTGAAGACCTCTGGAAACTCAGACTTCAAGGCCTCTTCCCATTCAGTGTTGCTCACGTGATTGATGCCAGTCACCTCGATGCCCAGCGGGTTGAACCATTCAAGGCCCAGCAGACTTGGGCGGTCCTTGTCCATGATGGTCAGTGGTAGGCGCTTGGTGTGGCCCTTGAATTTCATGTTGAATTCTCTTGTTCCAACTACTGGAATCTTGTTCCCTTGGTAGTCTTTAAGAGTCAATGCTTGCTTCTTGAAGTGATTCTTTTGGATGTTAGGAAGTAGTCTGTGAATAGTGTCCCATGACACCATAGAAAGGTATGAGCCTGAATCCACTTCCATTTGGCAAGGCCTTCCTTCAATAAGTACCTTGACATGCACCTTTCTGCTCTTTAATGGGGAAGAATGACCAATAGTTACTGTTTGATGAGTTTCATTCTTCCCATTTGCTTCTGTGCTGTGCCCCACTTTCTCACTGAGGTTGTTTCGCTTGAATTCTTTGTCTTTGCTTGCAGCAAACTTCCTTCTGTTGGGTGGAGTTCTGGATGATTTGCAGACTCTTGCTAGGTGTCCTCTTTTATCAATGGAGGAAAATGGTGTCTAAAAACTTGCATTCAGTGCAGGGATGGCTTCCCCCACAACCTCTGCAGTAGAAATCTTGCCTCTTTCTTCCCAGGTCTTTCTTTTCCACTCCATTCTGAGTCTGTAAATTCCTTCCTCCACCTCACTACAGTCTGACTCAGAATCTATTTGATCACAATGTGTTGTTGTGGACTTTTCCACATCAGGATGGCTTGTGGCCTTGTTAATCTTTTTCATGGCTGCTGCTAAGAACTTGGTAGCTTCTGCTGAAGAGGCTTCTTCTATTGCTTCTTTCAGTGTGATCTTAGCTTTCATTAATAATTTGCTCTGCAGCACCTTGTCTTTAAGGCCTAAAACGAAACGATCGCGCATGGCCTCCTCTAAACTGTTGAATTTGCATGCACCCCCAATGTCTCTTAAACTTGCCACGAAGTCGTTTATGCTTTCGTTTTCCCCTGATCGACGGTAAAACTCGTGTCTCTTAATGAGGCACGATACTTGTGGCGTAATGGGCTCTTAACAGCCTTTCCAGATCAGGCCAAGCCATTACCTTCATGTCTGCTGCTCCCGCGAGGGCCTTCTCCATCTTGAAAACTGCCGGACCGCAGTACGTAAGGAAGACCGCCCTCTTCCGCTGCTCGGAAATGGCGGCAAGATCGTTTCCCTCCAAATACCAAAACCTTGAATGTCACCCAGAGGGCAACCGGAAGCCAATGTAGGTTGCGCAGGAGGGGTGTAATATGGGAGTATCAGGAGGCTCCCATCACTACCCAGCCGCATTCTGCACCAGTTGAAGCCTCCGAGTGGTACGCAAGGGCAGTCCTAGGTAGAGAGCGTTACAGTAGTTGAGTCGGGAAATGACGAGTGCCTGAGTGACTGTGCGCAGGGCATCTCGGTCCAGGAATGGGCGCAACTGGTGAACCAGCCGGATCTGGGCAAAGGCCCCCCTGGCCACGGCCCCCACCTGCTCCTCCAAATTGAGCCGTGAGTCCAGGAGGACCCCCAGATTCCATGCCCTGTCCACGGGGCAACACCTCCTCCCCCATGACCAAAGATGGAATATCCAAACTGGACCGAGATGTCGGTATGCACAGCCACTCTGTCTTGGCCGGATTGAGTCGAAGCATGTTCCTGTCCATCCAGATCCGCACCACTTCCAGACAACGAGACATCACGGAGACAGCATCACTGATGTGGCAGGGGGTGGAGATGTATAACTGTGTATCATCAGCATACCCCAAAGCCACGGATGATCTCACCCAGTGGCTTCATATAAATGTTGAACAGGAGGGGTGAGAGGACCGACCCCTGAGGCACCCCACAAGTGAGATACCTTGGAGTCGACCTCTGCCCCCCTGCCAACACTGTTTGCGAATGTCCCGAGGTAGGTGGAGAACCACCGTGAAAACAGTGCCTCCCACTCCCAACCCCGAGCGTGCAACAGGATACCATGGTCGATGGTATCAAAGCGCTGAGAGATCTAACAGGACCAGGACAGAGGAAGAACCCCTGTCCCGAGCCCTAGAGAGATCATCAATCAGCGCGACCAATGCTGTCTCCGTACTGTACCCGGGTCGGAAGCCCGATTGGTATGGATCCAGGTAGTCCGCTTCCTCCAGGAAAAGTGGCAATTGCTGGGCCACCACACTCTCAACAACCTTCACTAAAAAGCAAAGGTTGGAGACCGGATGAAAGTTGTTCAACGCGGCTGGGTCAAGGGCAGACTTCTTCAGAAGGGGCCTCACCACCGCTTCTTTCAAAGCGGCAGGGAACAGCCCCTCCCTTAACGAAGCGTTGACCACTGCCCGAGCCAGCCACGTGACCTCCCTGGAGGCATAAACCAACCAGGAAGGGTACGGGTCCAATAAACATGTGGTGGAGCTCAGCCACTGCATAATCCTGTCCACTTCATCCTCAGAAACAGGATCGAACTCAGTCCAGATCACATTGGCCAGACCACTCGCATCCCCATCCTCCGGCCACTGCAAGTCTGAGCGCAACCCTTCCCAGATCTGAGCGATTTTATCCTGCAGATAATGGCCAAATTCCTCAGCTCTGCTCCGCAAAGGGTCCGCCACCCCCACCCCCCCGCTGCAGGAGGGAGCAGGTGACCCCAAACAGGGCGGCTGGGCGGTTATCTGCGGATGCTATGAGGGCAGAGAAATAAGATCTTCTCAACGCCCTCACCGCTACCAGGTAAGTCCTAATATGGGCTCTTAACTGGGCTCGGTCAGATCCAGAGCGGGTCACCCTCCACCTGCTCTCTAGTCCCCTTCTGCGACGCTTCATCTCCCGGAGCTCCTTGGTATACCAGGGAGCTGACCGGGATCTGCGTCAAGTAAGGGGACGCATGGGGACAACCCTGTCAAGAGCCCCCGCGGCCAACTGTTGCCAGGTAGCGGCAAGGACCTCGGCAGGGCTGTGGGTAAGGGATACAGGAAAAAAACCCAGCTCTGCCTGGAACCTCTCAGGGTCCATCAGGCGTCTGAGGCGGAACCATCTGGGTGGCTCCTCATGACTCTGTTAAGGACATAACCAAAGTTGGATGTGTATGCTGTGCCAAGGAGACATGAGTTTATGCCAAAATAAATCAGATCCTGCTATTCTGTGTATATTAAGGAAAGCTGGATACAATGCTTGTTTGGCTTTGTAATATTTAACTTGAGTACAGTGCAGACAAGGATCTCTGCTGTGTTCCTCATTACTGACAACTGTGTTCATATTCTGTCCAGCTTCACTATAGTCAATCTTCTTTATAAATGTCTGTCTGTCTATCTTTATCTATATCTATCATCTGTCTATCATATTATTATTGTATTGTTATGTTCATATCTGTTATATCAATATTGTTCTGTGTTTCTGTCCATCTTATCTATCATATATAATATATAAATCTGTCTATCTATCTCTATCTCCGTCCATCCATCCATCCATCCATCCATCCACCCATCCATGCATCCATCCATCCATCCTTCTATCTATCTATCTATCTATCTATCTATCTATCTATCTATCATCTATTTATCTTTCTATCATCTATCTATCATGTATCTATCAATCTATCACCTTCTCTCTAATCTATCATTTATCATCACATAATACTACTACTTATAGTAATAATCACTACTTATAGTAATAATCTTGTAGTAATAATCACTACTATTACTATTAATCTTCTCATCATTCCTTATCACCCATCCCCTCCCACTTGTGACTGTATGACTGTAACTTTGTCACTTGTATCCTTACAATTTATATGGACTGTTTCCTAGTATGATTTGATTGCTTATTATACCCTATGACTATTATTAAGTGTTGTACCTTATGACTCTTGATGAATGTATCTCTTGTTTTATGTACACTGAGAGTATTTGCACCAAGACAAATTCCTTGTGAGTCCAATCACACTTGGCCAATAAAGAATTCTATCTATCTATACTGAATTTAGCGCCAGCTTCCAATGTCCCTTTGCATTATTGCAACAAAAAAATAGGTAGGGATCCTATTATTTTCTCCAGCTATATTAAGTTATGTTAACAAATATTTCTCATCTGAAAACATTTTCAAATATTTCACTGAGGGAGTTCCATTGCCAAATTAGCCCTGTCAAATGCAATCAGCTCACCTAGCCTTAACCCTGGAAAAAAACAAAGAATCTGGAGTCAGAAGTAGCTACAATTCACAGACAGGGATCAAGAAGAGCTTACATATTTAGTGTATCAAAAAACTAAGGATGTTATTGTTGGAAACTGCATTTTGCATCAAATAACACCATGCTATTTTGTTTGGCAGTCTTCTTTCAATACCTTTCCCTTTCTTTCCTCCTGATAAATATGTGACTGGTGTTTTCTTTTTCTTTAGATGGCAAGTACCTTACATTGACCCCTTCCTCCCCCCCACCTCTATCCCCAGCTTGCTAGACATTTGGTTAAGAGCATCCTCGACAGACTTCTGTGTTTGCGATGCTCATAAAAGCCGACAAAGCTATGCCTCTGGAATTTTGATTATTTTTTTTCATACCTTAGCCATGTAGTTATAAACTCCCTTATAAAGCAATTCAACTAGGATTTGGTAAACAAAATAAAATTTTTGCTAAGAGAGAAAGAATGATATAGTAATGCCAAGTTACTGGAGAGCAACTAAGACCTCATTTAATGTATGAAGCAAAGGATAAAGTTGAGAAGCCCATGAAAAATTCTGAAGTATGCCAAGTAAGTAGCTTTACTGAGAAAATACACATTTCAGATTGGATTTAACCTTTGACCTTATGAACTGTTACAATGTTTAGCACTTATGGATCCTATATCTTAAGACACTGGTTCTCAACATTTTCTTCAGCCTTTAAATACCTTTTGTAGCCCCCAAGACTTAACTCAAGATGCAAATCATAACCTTTCTTCTAGCCTTCACGGATCCCCCTGTGATGACATCATAGCTCCCCAGGGGTCCATAGACCCCAGGTTGAAAATCACTGTCTTAAAGTACCTATAGTTAATGACACTAAATCCATTGCATGTCTTCCTCCTACAGTGCCAAGTTGATAGTGTTGGAAGCATACAACAAAGCACACCTATCAATACACTCTTAGTGTTCTCAGCGTGGATCAGCTGGGCCATGTGGAATGAAGAGAAACATCATACCAATCCGAGGTTCTTGAGGAAGGGATGTATGACTCTTCACATCAGCATGGATTGAGATCGTGATGGAAAATGTCATGTTTATTCTCAGGTAGTATGTGTGTTTGTTTGTTTTGTTGGGATATGCTTATATTTATGAAGGATTAAGTGCATTTGTAGATGAGAATTTATGAAAAAGGACCTGTAGCTATTACTGTTATGTTTGCATAGAGATGAGACGCGGAGTGCTTCAGCTCTTAGTTTATTGTGACTTCAGCTCAGAACGGACCCGAATGGCTCAGGTGCGGCAGCTATTTATAGCCGGCTGCCGCGGCTACCAGCCAATCAGAGTGCAGGGTTTTCCCGCACTTTTACAACCAATGAATTCAAACACTTTACAACAACAACCAATCATTTCAAACTCTGCATACATAACAATTACTCTTTGACTTTGGACCATCCCCTAAATTAAAATTTCATCTCAAGATGAAAGGTCAAATGTACTGGCACCTGCCAAATACAAATTTTGTGATTCTTTGTGATTCTATGAAGGAGTCTACACCACTTGAATTTCTTAATGTAGTAGATACTGTGTCATCTTGTTTGTTTAACTGGATCAAAGCAACCCATATTCCATTGATCAAGAGTGAATTATTGCAACTTATCTTCAGAAAGAATGACAGAGAGAAGCAAGAAAAAATAGAGATGGGCTATCTTCTGTTTCTTGATAGTTAACTTTCAGGTGTAGAAAGTACAACAAACAATTTAAATGAATGCAAAGTACTGCATGCTATGCAATGGTTTTCTAATTTTGAGTTATTTTAAAGATTTCCTAAATGTTTCGAGTGAGTAGGATAATGGTTTGTTCTATGTGCCCCCACTTTAAGGATTAATATGATCCTTTGCACAAAGCATTGTGCCACCCTGTAGCATATAGCATGACAAATCCTGTACAATTATAATTTGTCAGCATTTCAGACATCTACCTCTGGAAGACACAACTGTGAAACACTGAAGCTGGGAGGAATGATAACACTTAGCGTATAATTCTTGATATGCCTAATTCTCATAATTCTCACAAAGTAGGTTTGTGTCAAGAATATGTGTTTATCGGCAATTCCAATTTATTTTTCATTTGCTAGTTCAGTGCAACATTTAATGTGGGTTGACTGCTTCATCACACCAATAAAAAGCAAATAATAGGATGAGGTTTATTGAATCTTTAATAATGGCTATCAATTTGTTGCATGAGAAAACTCTTTGCCAGCTGTTTCTTAGAGCACCTTTTGATGCTCAGTCCTAGATCATTCTTAGAATTATTTGTTTGGGGTTCTCAAATGAGCTTCCTTCTATCAAAGTTGTACATTCCTTACATGGTAAGGAACATCTCTCCTGTATCATCCGAACCTGCTGTGTGTGATTACATTATTTGTAGATACAACTTGTATTTCTGCCATTGACGCTCAACGGCAGAAGATTTATAGCAGGTTCATATGTTGAGAAACATGGTCTGTAGCATCTTTATCCCTTAGCAGGAAATGAATCTTAGATGTCTTCTTGAGATTCAAAAAATGTAATCATTTGCAGGGAGAACAAACACGAGACGTTATAAAAAAAAGTTCTTGCTGTATGACTCAGACACCAGAATTACAATATGCTCTGTAGTCATCATTTTAAAGTTAGTAACATTTTCCATTTTATATTATACAGAAAGCAAAGAGGTGAGCTATTAGTGTGAACTGTGGGGGAAAAGATCAGCCACAATGGAAAACTCTAATGATATGGAGACATTTGCTGTTGGTATAATAAGGACACAAGCTAGCCAGCTCATTGCAAAATACTCAAAAATGACCAGTTCTTGACTAAACAGCATATACAGATAAATCAGTTTTCATCCACAGTGTCCATATATTTAGAAGCTAAGACAAGCTTCACTGTCTATGCTTATAAAGTATTACATATAATCCCCCACCAAAGGGGGCATGGTGGCTTACCTGTTAAAGACACTACACTGGCTGGAAAGCTGACAGCCCAGGTTCAAGACCAGGGGTGGGACTCTACCAGTTTGGACCAGTTCTATAGAACTGGTTGTTATGATTCTACGTAGTTCAGAGAACCGGCAAATCGTGCCCCTGGCTGGCCCCTCCCCTCTCTGCCCGCCCCTCTCCTCCCTGCCCAGTCACTCCTTAAGGTATTTCTTTTTTTCCCTTCCTGAAGATCAGCTGTTCTGATGATCAGCAGTGCCAGGATCCCCCTCGCTGTCTTACTGCTTTGCCCAGGAGGCTTCCCTGAGGCCCAAGAGGCCCAAAAATGGAGCGCAGAGGGGTGCTGCAGAAGAAGAAGAAGAAGAAGAAGAAGAAGAAGAAGAAGAAGAAGAAGAAGAAGAAGAAGAAGAAGAAGAAGAGAGGAGAGGAGGAGGGGAGGAGGAGGAGGAGGAGGAGGAGGAGGAGGAGGAGGAGGAGGAAGGAAGGAAGGAAGGAAGGAAGGAAGGAAGGAAGGAAGGAAGGAAGGAAGGAAGGAAGAAGAGGAAGGGGAAGGGAAGGGAAGGAAGAAAAGGAGGAGGAGGAGGAAGGAAGGAAGAGGAGGAGGAGGAAGGAAGGAAGGAAGGAAGAAGAAGAAGAAGAAGGGGAAGGGGAAGGGAAGGGAAGGGAGAAGAAGAAGAGGAAGAGGAAGAGGAAGAAGAAGAAGAAGAAGAAGAAGAAGAAGAAGAAGAAGAAGCCATGACCACCCAGTCACACGGTCACACCCACCTAGCCACGCCCACAGAACCGGTTGTTAAAAAATTTGAATTCCACCCCTGTTCAAGACCCAAGTGCTGTGCGATGCAGTGAGCTTCCATTACTTGCCCCAGCTGCTGCCCACCTAGCTGTTCAAAAGCATGGAAACGTGAGCAGATTAATAGGTACCACTTTGGTGGGAAGGTAATAGCATTCCATGCACCTTGATGTGTAGTCATGCTGGGCATATGACTATGGAAATGTCTTCAGAAAATGCTGATTCCCTTGGCGAAGAACAGAGATGAGCATCACTCCCTATAGTCGGACACAACTGAACAGAGGAAAGCTTTATCTTTTTATATAAGCCACCTAGGATTTCAACCTCTTGAAGAAATGGAGAGAATCGGGAAGAGAAACACTTCTTTATTCCAATAAGCCAATAAAAAGAAAGAACCATAAAATCATCTGAATTAGGTGTGAGCACGTTCAGTAACTGCTGGATGTACAATTTTGTTGGAAAAAATAAAACTGGGGGAAAGGAATTTTATCATTGTTTCCTGTGCAGGAATTACATACGATGAATAATGCAAAGTGACTGTGCTTATATAATATTTTCAGGTTGCAAGGAAGTACCCCGACTTCTAAACCTGAATGCTGCCAACATGAAAAAGGAGATCCTTCCCCACACTGAATATGACAGAGAAAGAGTGAAACAATTTGCTGGGCAGAATTTATAAAGATATAAGATTGCAGCTTTAGGTTTTAAATGGTATTCAACAACTATGCAAAAGTTAAACAAAGGCGCTCAACCACTATGCAAAGTTTTAAGTGTTCCATTCTATTCCTAATGAAACCTCTCTCTCTATTTTATATTTGTTTGTAAAGGTCATGGTGTCCCTTCATCCAGACTTCTCTTTCTTCTCAGAACAAAGAAAAATATTTATTTGAAGGAAAAAGAATTTCCAGTGCAACAAAGACCATTAAAAGCATAGAAAATTTTCTTTCTTTCTTTCTTTCTTTCTTTCTTTCTTTCTTTCTTTCTTTCTTTCTTTCTTTCTGACACCTCTAGTATTTCCATTTTCAAATATATTCTCAAGCCTTGGTATAGAACGGATATTCAAATTACTTTAATTGAAGACGTGCTCTGTCCCAGACTCTTTCTTTTGCCTGCAATTGTAATTTCTCCCCCACCAAAAAGTAATGAATATACCAGTAGGATGTTATAAATTATTAGCACTTACTAAAACAAAAAAATTAGTTGCAGTGGGGAGACCTCTTGGCCTTCTAGCTGTTGGCAGGCAATGATTTCTCGCATTCCTTGAAACTAAGGACTAAGAACAGACTAAGTTACTGGAAGTGGGACTTTTGAAGGGACACATCATTTGAAGGGACACAAATTGCTCCCCTGTGATCCAGCTTTCTTCCATTATTAGCAGGTAGGAAAATGGGACATTCTTACTATGCAGTTGACACGAATACAGCATCAATCCTTGATAGCTGCCATTTTGAACATGTTAAATGGGGTTCCACCAGAGGTGGTATTCAGCAGGTTCTGACCAGTTCTCGAAACTGGTAGCAGAAATTTTGAGTAGTTCAGAGAACCAGCAAATACCATCTCTGACTGGCCCTGTCCCCATCTATTCTCTGCCCCCCGAGTCTCAGCTGATCAGCTGGGTCTTCTTTTGTTGCCCTGCACAAGAGAATGGAGTTGGAAAGCAGGTTAGTGGGGTGGGGAGAGAATGAGGATTTTGTAGTAACCTTCCCCCAGGAGTGGGGTGGGAATGGAGATTTTGCACTATCCTTCCCCTGTCACACCCATCAAGCCACATCCACCAAACTACACCACACTCACCAAGCCACGCCCACAGAACTGGTAGTAAAAAAATTTGAATCCCACCACTGGCTTCCATATATTGTTTTATTATTCCTGTGCTGCTGTATTATTTTCATTAATGTGCTCCCTTGAAGGAAGCAAATTTCAGTTAATAAGAGCATAAATTTCTGAATGGTGAGACTGTCTCATCGCTGGGACATAGAGCCTAGAGAAGCAGTAAGCTTTCCTTTGCAGGGCAAAATCTTTGGTTGAGGATGGTTGCAACAGCCCTTTCACTGATTGGAGTGTTGGATTAAATGCAAAGCTTTGTGATGTGAAAGTCTCCAACAAAAAAAAATCTTGGGAAAACTTCTGCCATAGTCAAGGAATACCTCTGTTCAAATCCTATATAGTAAGGTTTGCTGAACTCTTTAGGCAGACAATAGCTTTTCCTAATCAAGTGAGACTTTGCTTTTGCTCAAACATTCTGGCTATTCCCAAGTCATGCTGGGGAAATGCCAAGTTCTCTTTATGACTCCTTCATACTTCTAATTCTTTAGAAGAAAACTAGATCTGTCACTGTGTCTCAGAAAATGCTATTGCACATCTTCCATCTCTTTGAGTCACAAAAAGGACATGCATTTAATCTTTTGGAAGGAAGTCATAACTTACTACTGCAATGTTATCTCTTTCCATTTACGTTTCCAATTTAGCCTTTCAGCTTGTTTAATAATATTCTTTAATATGCCATTGCTGTTGTTCCAAGTTGTATGTGCGTAACTATTACGTTAATTCCCGTTTTACTTCCTTTGCTCTGCATCCAATAAAATGAAGTGGAGTATGTCCCTTCCCTTATGGACTGTCACCTATACAGGACCCCAGCAGTTAAATATATGGTTATTGTTCCAATTCTCTGAAATAATCTACAACCTTGATCTAACTAGCTTCCATCCTGTTTCACTTTGAGAGCTGTGAAAACTTGTTAGTTTAAGAAAGTTGTAGGAGGAGAATTAGAAGTCAATCCATATAGTATTTAGATTGGGAGAAGGCGGGAGGGCTGCCTTTAGTTTCTTTAGGAGTAATTTTTGTTGTTATTTTGTATTATTGTTTCCTTTTGTTATTCTGTGTTGTGTTTTAGGCCTGTTACTGTAAACCTTTTTTCTGCCCACCTAGAAGTTCAAAACATGTAAATGAGGGAAGATAAATAGGTACCTCTTTGGTACCTATTTATCTTCAGTGTTCTGCCAATTATACAGTTACATCCATGGAAGCATCTTTGAACAACACTGAATCCCTTGATAGAAAATGGAGATGAGCACCACCCCTTAGTATTGGACACGACCAGATGAGGAAATCTTTACATTTTCTTTACTATAAAAGAGAATGTAAACCATCCAGAGCTCTATGGGATTGGTGAGTGTTAAGTTTGCATGAAGAGTCAGATGTGAAGAGCTTCAGTGAAGAGTTTATTAGTGACTACAGCTCGAATGGACCCGTCTTGGCTGGGCTACGGCTGCTACTTATAGCCAGCAGCCGCAGTTGCCAGCCAATCAGAGTGCAGGGTTTTCCCGCACTTTTCAAACCAATCATATTTGACATTTTACAAGAACAATTCAAACTAAACCAATGACATTCAAACATTACATACATAACACCCCTCCCCACTAGGTTCAGTCCATACCAAACCCCAACCTATCTAATGTATTCTTTTAAATTGGTGGGGCTCTTACTGTGTGTTGAGACCTTCGTGGTTCAGAAGTTTTAACATTCTCACCCAGTGAGAGAGGAAATGTGTCTGCTGACATTTCCCTACTGGGACTTCCTGTGAAAGAAGACCGTTTGATTGTTAGAATTGGTCTCTCCTCCCAACCCATCTCCAGCCCAATGTCAGCACCCAAGTCAGGTAGTGATGTACAATCTTCCACTTCTAAGGATGGATTTTGGCATTGTGACAGGTTTTGGAATGGTTCCTGTCGTAATGGCTCGTTACACATGGGGTGGATTCTTGCTTGCTGATTATCCTCCTGCTCCTCCCCTTCCCCCCTAGAATTGACATTGGTGAGGGAACTAGAGAGGAACAAGTGCAATGTTCCTGAGAAAACCTGGATCTAAGTTGATCAATGTGCCTGCTCCAGAGGAGTCCATCCTCTGTTTGCACCCTGTAAGAATGAGGGCCTGTGATTTGAGTTATCTCAGCAGGAATCCACAAAGGTTCACCCATAAGGTTCTTAGCATAAACAGAATCACCCACACTGAATGTGCGAACTTTGGAAGTGGAATCTAGTGGTGCGTTGGGTGCGTAAGTGGGATGAAGGCGGTCAAGGGAAGACCTAAGTTTCCTACCCATCAACAACTCTGCTGGGGATAAGTTATTAGATGGGTTAGGAGTGATGTGCTGAACACTAAGAAGTTTTTCAACTTTCTCAGTGATGTCCCCAGGACCCAGTTGCTGAAGTTTCTCCTTGGTAAAACGTACCATGCATTCAGCCCGTCGTAGCGAAGGGTGCCCAGGGGCAGTCAGGGCATGTCTGATACCCTGTTGTGCTAAATAGGATTCAAAAAGGTTGGATGTAAATTGAGGGCCATTGTCAGAGACAAGAACATCAGGTAACCCATGGGTTACAAAAGCTTTTTGAGCTGCTTGATGACAGCATCAGTTGTGGTGGATGCCATAGGGATTACCTCTAGCCATTTGGAATATGCATCTACTATAATAAGAAAGGTGTGCCCTCTGTAGGGCCTGCAAATCAATGTGAATCCTAGACCATGGCCCCTAGACATTCCCATTCCTGTTTGGGGTGAGGTGGGGCAGGCCTGACTACCTGACAGTTGGGACAAGATGCAACCCAGTTTTCAACCATTTTGTCAATACCTGGCCACCATACATAACTCCTGACCAATCCCTTCATCCTTACAATACCGGGATGACCCTCATGTAACATTTCCAAAACCTCTCTTTGTAGTTTTGCAGGAATAACCACCCTGTTACCCCACAAAATACATCTTACTACAGATAATTCAGTTTGCCTGGACTTAAAAGGTTGGGCCAGGTGAGGTAGATCTTGAAGAGGCCAACCTTTCTTAATCCAGCCTATAACAGGAGCCAATAGAGTGTCTTTGGCAGTCTCTCTGGCAATTTCAGCAGCATGCACTGGAAGCTTGGCAACAGTTTCTAGGAAAAGGTGTGTTTCAGGTTCAAAGTCCTCCTTGTGGCAAGGAATTGGGCAATGACTCAGTGCATCAGCATGTCCAATGTCCTTGCCAGGCTTGTGGATAAGTTTGTATGAATAAGCAGCAAGAAATTCAGTCCACCTCAGCATTCCTGGTGACAGGATAGTAGGTGTAGGTTTCTCTCCTGCCACAATGCCTAACAAAGGTTTGTGATCTGTAACAATGGTAAATGCTCTTCCATACAAATATTCATGAAACTTCTTGACAGCTGCAACAATTGCCAATGCTTCCTTGTCCAATTGGCTGTAATTCCTCTCTGCTTTGGTCAAAGTGCGAGAGTAAAATGCAATAGGGGCTTCTCTCCCGCTGGGAAGCCTGTGGCTAAACCCCCCCCCCACTCCAAAAGGGGATGCATCACAAGTCAGTACAACAGGCAAATTCTCAGAGAACTGTATCAGTACAGCATCAGATGTGATTAGTCTTTTAATACTGTTCAATGCTGATTGTTCCTTCCTGCCCCAGACCCAAACAGACTTTTGTCAAGTAATCTGTGCAATGGTTCTGCAATGGTTGCCTTCTGAGGTAGGAACATGTGGTAAAAGTTAATGAGTCCAAGGAAGGCTTGCAAATCTGTTTTGCATTTAGGTCTAGGGGCTTTAATTGCTTGAACCTTGGCATCTGTAGGGTAGATGCCATGCTTGTCAATCATGTAACCCAAGAACTCAACCTTGTCAGTCCTAAGAGTGCATTTTCTTCCTTGACTTTTAACCCCGCTTTCTTGAATCTGGTAAGACTTCTCTGAGTTCTCTTGTAAGTGAGTGTCATTTTCAGCAGAGATTAACACATCATCAAAATAAGGCACTACTCCAGTGAATGTAACAGATGATGCACCACTGAACTGGGTATGCTCTGTGCATGCATGGTTCAGTGTCCCCTTATAGTCACCACAGATTCTTACTGACCCATCAGTCTTGACTGGTGTGACTATGGGTGTCTCCCATCTGGAGTGGTCAGTGGGCTCTAAAACTCCTTGAGCTATTAGTTTATCTAATTGTGCATCAATTTTTTCCTTTAAAGCAAATGGGACCCTTCTGGGCTTTAAACAAATTGGGGGCACCTTGGGATCTAGGTTGAAAGTGATAGGGGTCCCCATATACTTGCCCAATCCTTCACTGAAGACCTCTGGAAACTCAGACTTCAAGGCTTCCTCCCATTCAGAGTTGCTCACATGATTGATGCCAGTCACCTCAATGCCTAGTGGATTGAACCACTCAAGTCCCAGCAAGCTTGGGCAATCCTTGTCCACAATGGTCAAGGGCAAACGTTTGGTGTGGCCTTTGAACTTCACGTTGAATTCTCTTGTTCCAACTACTGGAATCTTGTTCCCTTGGTAGTCTTTAAGAGTCAGTGCTTGCTTCTGGAAATGTTTCTTCTGAATGTTGGGAAGTGGCCTGTGAATAGTGTCTCATGACACCATAGATAAATAGGAGCCTGAGTCCACTTCCATTTGGCAAGGCCTTCCTTCAATGAGTACCTTCACATGTACTCTTCTACTTCTTAAGGTTGAAGAATGACCAATGGTGACTGTTTGATGAGTTTCATTCTTCCCATTTGCTTCTGAGTTGCCCATTTTCTCACTGAAGTTGTTGGGCTTGAAATCTTTGTCAGGAAACTTTCTTCTGTGTGGTGGAGTTCTGGATGATTTGCAGACCCTTGCCAAGTGACCTCTTTTTTCACAACAAGGCAGATGGTATCAAAAACATGCATTCAGTGCGGTGTGCCCCCCACAACCTCTGCAATAAAAGTCTTGCCTTTTTCTTCTTTTTCTTTTCCATTCTGAGTCTAAAAATTTCCTCCACCTCACTACAGTCTGATTCAGAATCTATTTGCTGCAATGAGTTGTTGTGGACTTTTCCACATCAGAATGGCTTGAGGCCTTGTTAATGGCTGCTTCTTAGTGGCTTCTGCTGAGGAGGCCTCTTCTATGGCTTCTTTCAACGTGATCTTAGGTTTTAATAACAATTTGCTCTGAAGCACCTTGTCTTTGAGGCCTAGAATAAATTGATCATGCATGGCCTCCTCCAAGTTGTTAAACTCACATGCACCCCCAATGTCTCTTAAACTTGCCACAAAGTCGTTAACATTTTCGCTTTCCCCTTGATCCCGACGGTAAAACTCGTGTCTCTTAATGAGGCACGATACTTGTGGGCGTAATGGGCTCTTAAAAGCTTCTCTAAATCAGGCCATTCCATTACCTTCACGTCTGCAGCTCCCGCCAATGCCTTTGCCATCTTGAAGACTGCCGGACTGCAGTGCGTAAGAAAGACCGCCTCTTCCGCTTCTTCGAGATGTCGGCGGTCGTTTCCTTCCAAATACATTTGGAAGCGATCCCATACGATTCCCAGTCTTCGCCCGGATCGAACAGGGCTGGGGGTGTTCAGCGCAGCCATCTCACTCTTCTGCTTGTCTTCCCGCCTTCTCTTCAGGTGAATCCCACCTTTGTCGCCAGTGTTAAGTTTGCATGAAGAGTCAGACGCGAAGAGCTTCAGTGAAGAGTTTATTAGTGACTACAGCTCGAATGGACCCATCTTGGCTGGGCTACGGCTGCTACTTACAGCCAGCAGCCGCAGTTGCCAGCCAATCAGAGTGCAGGGTTTTCCCGCACTTTTCAAACCAATCATATTTGACATTTTACAAGAACAATTCAAACTAAACCAATGACATTCAAACCTACATACATAACAGTGAACTTATCAGCTCCAGTAAAATAATCATCATCATCAAAACTGAAAGATTATGGGATAAATTAGTAAGAGCCTTGGTGGTGCAGGCTGTTAAACGCCTAGCACTTAGTTCCAGCTGCCTGCAATTAGTGCAGCCTCGAATTCCACCAGGCTTAAGGTTGACTCAGCCTTCCATCCTCTCGGGGTAGGTAAATTGAGGACCCAAGATTGTTGGGGGCAATAAGCTGACTTTGTAAAAACACTACTTGGGGGGGGGCAAAAAGCCCTAGTAATAAGCAGGCATATACAATGGAATGAAGGCTATTGCTGAACGCATTGGGTTGTGTTCCAAAAAATTGTAAGCCGCCTGAGTCTCTGGAGAAGGGCGGCATATAAATGCGAATTAAAAAAAATCAACCATGGTGGTTCCATTGATTATCGGTACACAAGGCGCCATACTAAAACATCTTGGACAGCACTTAGAAAAGCTGCACATTGGCAAAATTTATCTACCAATTACAAAAGGACAATGCTTGGACCTGCATGTGTACTACGCTGATACATTACAACTTCCTAAGTTCTTAGGAAGAACTCAATGTATATGAAGGCCAACACCAACTAAAGAACTGATAGCTGTGAATTCACATTGCTGGATGCATAATAAGTTTATCTCTTGCAATGATATGTTTAATATTAATAATATTAAATTTGCTTATCTCAGGTCCTTGGGGCAGACTTGATAGGTAAATAAAATGCTAAGTGCAATCTAAACCTCAGCCTGACTGTGCAACCATGCATAATAATCATGATCATAATAAATGTTATTTTTCTTTGTTGTTAGTTACTTTTAGTTTGAAAAATGACCTATAAATCTAGTTTAAATCAGAGCTGAATGCAATTCCAGAACTTTGAGAAAAATCAAATATTGTGACCTACCCTCAATCAATTGAAGCCATGAATCAACAAAATTAAATTAACTAATAAATGAATATGTTTACCATACATATCAATTTGGAATTTCTGGCTCCTTAACCTTATCTATTTGGTTGCTTAACTTGTCATTTAAAGAAGAAATGTCATTTATGGGAATATACAAAGAAAATGAGGACAGCATTTTTTATTTAAAAATATTTTATCAATTTTTGAAAATGTTATTTTTGCAAAATCTTTGACTGATATATATTCACTTCAACATCCTCATACCTACCAATTATTCTATGAAAGATTAGCCACTGGAAGGTTCTTTAGTAGGAATTTCCTTCTATGATGGATTAACCAAGCTAGTATTAGATTTATTTCTCCCTTATCTGCTAGTGTTGTCTTTGTGAGAATTTCAGTGGCTGCCACTAGTATTTAACCTGCAATTAAGATTACCTTGATGTGCTCTGAATTATGTTGAATTAGACTCTTTCTTTTCTTTGCTTAGAGCTCTTGGCTGAAACATAGATACATTTCTTTCCAGTCATCAAATTACTTCCTTTATACATCTCCTTAGAGTTTGCCACAACAAATAAAGAGTAGAAAGAGTACAGTTGCACAGAAAGGACATTTCACACAGACAGCATCTCTGCATCTACACTTCCATGATCTGGCATTGTTTAAATGCCGTATCCTAGAAAAGCAATGCTTTCCCACAGGGCCAAGGTTACCTCCCCGCAACACCCCCGCCTTCTGCTCACATGTAGACTGAGAAGAACATTATGTTCCCGTGCACTTGTTAGAAGAGGATTATGGGGCTGCTAGCCCTAAGGGATCATCATTAAAATGCCTTGGTATTGAAATGTTCTCAGCAGCTTTGACGTCTGGGAAAAGCCATATGGGAAGGGTCACACTTCCCTGTGAAACAATTTCACCTTAAGAACACAAGACAAGCTGACTTGGCTTTTCCTGTTGCCATTTCCTCATTCCTCGTTTATTTGCTACCTTCTCCTTACAAAAACACCTCTGAAACTGGGTCTACCAAACGTCTATTATTGTGTTTACTGATCTGCTATTTTGAACTGTACCACATCCTTCTAGGGGGAAGTACAAAGATCAAAACAAATTATAAACTGGCTAGGCCAAGATCTCCCTACAAATCAAAAGTAAGTAGAAGAACTGAAGTGGAGTGGAGTGAAGAAGTTGAAAAAGAAAACAACCATATTCTTCAATATTTTTTCAATCTATTCTTCTAAAGTTAGGGAAGATGTATAAGATCATAACTTAAGATCTATATTATTTGTATACAAAGTGAGAGAGGGATTGAGTTTCCTTTTAATTAGAAGGAGCAAGTATAAGAAAGATCCTGATATTTCCTCTCCTGTATGTGCACATTATATCAGCCTTCACTCCTGTGTTCAAAAACTCTGTACCTTGCTTTGATATCAGAACTTTGTAAAGGACAGGTAAGAAAATGTAACTAAAGGCAAGAAATTAAAGTAGCTTCCACAGCCTAGCGATCTCCAAATATGTTAGAAACGGCAACTTCAACAACTCTCAACTAATTTTGGCCAGAGGTAAGTTGTCAAAAGCTGAAGTAAAGAGAACGAAGGCTCAGAAGAGTGCAGACTTCCATCCCATCTCCCTTTTGCTGTTGGGAGTCTCTCACACACATATGTTCTGCTCTTGTCATGGTAGATCAAGCCATCATATGTCCCTGCTGCTTTCTTTAATTAGCTTCAGAACCTGAAGGAAAAGATTTGAAACTGATCAAGGAGATAACCAATCTAGAACTAAGCAGAAATTTCCTGACAGTTAGAACAATTAATCAGTGGAACAACTTGCCTCCAGAAGTTGTGGGTGCTCCCACACTGGAAGTTTTTAAGAAGAGACTGGACAACCATTTGTCTGAAGTGATATAGGTTTTCCTACCTAAGCAGGGGGTTGGACTAGAAGACCTCCAAGATCCCTTCCAACTCTTCTCTTCTAATTTTGCTTCTGTTACCTCTCTGTTCCTTCTTGATCCAGATTGTCCATCCAGAGTATTTCTGGAGGCCAGAGACTGGATCTTCTCTTAAGCTTGAAGAGTAAATAATGCTGGAGCAACTCTGGGAAGACTGGACAAAGGAAGGTGCTGAAGGCAAGGCCACTTCACTGTCTGACTTGTAGGAAATGTCCTTAGCGTTTGGCAAAATTGAAGTCTATTCCTCAGGCTCCATGTAAAGAAAAGACCTCCAATGGCTAAACACCGCCCTCCCATGGTGAATGTCTCAAACTCTGTAGCTGCTTAGAGCCTAAGTAAGCAGTCCAGCCTTTTTAACAGTCAGCAAAATGGGTCCTGTGAGTGGAAACATTACTTAAAAGAGGATTTTTGGGAAGGCTGGTAGAAATCAAATTGCTTCTGCTCAAGTCAAAAGAACTAGATAACCCAAACTCTTTTTGAAACATCTCTTCTTAGTTTCTCCTGCAATAGCAACAGTTTGGGCCATGGGATTCCCAGGAATATTTTACTGTATTGGAAATATTGTTTCAAAGAGATCAAGTTTTCATAAAGGTCTGGTGAGAAAGGGGTTGCCGGATCATATTCTGCTAAAAGTACCTATATATCTTTAAATATTCTAGGACGCTAAGCAAGCAACCGATTTCATCCCAAGACACCTCATTCTCATCCTCTTTCCTCCCTTGTACAAGACTATAGTCATGTCCAGGGAAGTTGACAAAAGACATAGCATAGGAGTTGCATTTAAAGATATAATAAATCATAGGAGCCACCGGTTTCAGCTGTATTTTAAAATTTACCAGCTTGCTATATTGAGCTAAGGGTTCTTTCAATGAAAACAAGACATTTAATTATAAAACATTTAACATGGAACTGGATTCAAAAGGGATGCATAACTCTTTTATCATTTATAAACTTTGAATGAATTTTCATCATTCTAGCCAAATGTCAGATTAATCACAACAAACTAACAGCCTGTAATTTGCCTGTTTTCCTGGTAATTTGTCAGGCTTCTGGAAGCAGTTAATCTTTCCAAAAAGCTTTGCTGAGATCTGATGGGTAAGATTTATGTAGAAGAGGATTGAAGTAAGAATCCAAGAATTTTGTCAAGGACTCTGTTTTCCAAGGAGGAATTTATATATTGGCAACTTAGGCTGTTGTGAAGAAAGGGCAAGTTGTATCTATTAATTCTTCCAGAACTTCTTCTTAATCTAGTTAGGACAATCAATTTCTAGGTTGGTTTTCTGCTCATAGATAAAGCTTTTTTATATATAACCTACAATACAGTGTTGCAAAATTTTCTTATCTAGCATCAAAGCTTTGGCAAAGGATCCTTAGATTTAAGATGAAGTGTTGTATGTGCTTATTTGCGTTTGACTCTTTGTTTTATTTGTTGGCTAAATAAATAAATACAATTGATTCATTGCTTATTAATTTGTTGCTTTCTAATCTAAGAACCAGCTCTTGCAGTGTACAGACAGACTTTGAGAGGAACATTTTAATAATGCTGCGCTCTCTCATAAGCAAAAAAATGTGTCAGCATTATCCTGCAGTACAACTGACTACATGTGGTATCTAACTCTTACTGAAGCTAAATAAATGTAGGCTTTATTGGATAAAAGGCCCGTCTAAGAACATTATCAGTCAGTCCATTCTGAATGTGAATTTAGCATGTGTTGATAGTGTCACTGGATATTTTCCATCATAGCAATAGCACTTAGACTTATATACCACTTCATAGTGCTTTACAGCCCTCTCTAAGCGGTTTACAGAGTCAGCATATTGCTCCCAACAATCTGGGTCCTCATTTTACCCACCTCGGAAGGTTGGAAGGCTGAGTCAACCTTCAGCCTGGTGAGATTCAGTCTGCCAAACTGCCAAATTGCAGGCAGATGGCAGGCAGAAGAAGTTGCCTGCCATACTGCATTCTAACCACTGCACCACCGCAGCTCATTATGCCTATCTTTGACTTTTTCCACCTGTATGTTTCGTGAAAATAGGATAGATCTGTTGCAAGAGAAAGAGAGTACTGCCATCATCACCAGCACCCCATGATAATATTAATAAATATGCAGCGGGATCAATTTCCTGTAAAGACTGAAGCCATGTTTGGCAATGCTGTAAATTGCTATTGATTATTCCATGAAACTGTTGGGAGAAAAGAAAGTTTATACAGTAAATAGGTAAATAATTCCTCTATGGAAGAATCACTTACGTTAACGTGTGGATCCACTCAATCAACCCCTGGTGATTTGTCAGAGATTCCAGAAAGCCATGCTAGTAAGTATTTCAGTTTATTAGTCGCCAGTCCATATAGGAGGTACATAAATCAGCTTCAAGTGATGTCTATGATCTTTTAGGTCAAATTATGGAAAGCTTAATTTGGATAGGGCAGGGGGAACCAATAAAACAAATTGATCAAAACCTGTGTTCCCATCAGCCACCTACCAAAAGTATGTATCTATATGCCACTAAAACTCTCATTTGTTTATATGTTTGTTTGTTCATACCTTCAAATTAGCCCAAATGGTGCATTATGCCACATTGCCAGCCTTCCTAGGTATATCAGACTAGAAACATGACCAAATGAACTTTATTGTAAGGGCTACATTAGCAGAATCTTGTGAGTCGGAATGTACAAACTTCCCTCCACCACTTTTAATTGTTTCATCCATTAGGTTGGGTTCTTCCTAAGTTTCCATCTCTTGACTGTTAAGCCACTGAGTAGGCCTGCCTCTCTTGTTTGTTTGTTTCTGAGGCAACCTCTCTTCCTTTCCTTCTTCAAAGTCATCCACACCAGAGGTGGTATTCAGAAGGTTCTGACCAGTTCTGGAGAACTGGTGGCAGAAATTTTGAGTAGTTCAGAGAACCGGCAAATGCCACCTCTGACTGGAGATTTTACAGTATCCTTCCCCTGCCATGCCCACCAAGCCACGCCCACAAAACTGGTAGTAAAATTTTTTGAATCCTACCACTGATCCACACATTCCATTATATACAACCATTTTTCAATCAAGTTACCTAGAAACCAGTAACTTAAAAGAACGTGCAAAAGATCTGGGGTTCATTGTTCCTGAGGAACTGAAATTTCAGTGATATTCAGACCAGTTTTATTTGCAAATTTGTGGCCACTGCAGTGTCTCCCCTGGTCATGTGGTCATGATTTCCAATGCCTCTGGCCAGTTTCCCTCAAGCAAAGTCAATGAAGATGCTCCTGCTCCCATTGCTTTTTGGGGGGGGGGGCTTCCTGTGGTCTTTCTATTTATCTGTTTAGGTAAATATGTATTGATGTATTACTGGAGTTCATTTGCCACTAAAATTATTTTTTTCCTATTTATAATATATGGTCTTATTAGATGAGCATAGCACTGAGGTGGAAAAAAATGGTCAGCCTAAAATTTAATTTTCATTCTGGTCACACATCAGACTGCACTATCTTTCTTTCAAAGGAGGACCCAAATGATCCCAGGGTTGTCTAGTTTCTTATAAAATATATCCTCCAACTGCAAGTTTCATTTTGTTTAGATATCAACTGTTGATTTAAAACAGTAAATTCTCAAGTCGCAGAATTCTATTGAAGTAAATTAGGAAGCAACTGCTTAAAGTATAAGCATATATAGGTAGTCCTTGACTTGCAACAGTTCATTTAGTGGCCGTTTTAAGTTACAATGACACTGAAAAAGTGACTTATGACTGTTACGACTGTTGCAGCATTCCCATGGTCACATGATCAAAATTCAGGTGCTTGGCAACTGACTCTTATCTATGACCAGTGCCCCAGGGTTATATGATCACTTTTTGTGACCTTCTGACAAGCAAAGTTAATGGGGAAACCAGATTCATTTAACAACCGGGTTACTAACTTAGCAACTGCAGGGATTCACTTAACAACTGTGGCAAGAAAGGTCATAAAATGGAGCAAAATTCACTTAGTGACTGTCTTGCTTAGCAACAGAATTTTTGGGGTCAATTGTGACTGTAAGTTGAGGACTACCTGCATTCCCTTTCTGCAGTCCTACTCAAACAATATAAAAGAAATACTAAAGCCATTCCTTGGAAAGACCATTATTAAGCACTCTCTATGAATGCAGCTGTTTTCTGGAGACAATATAACAATAATTAGTCATGTAAATTGTGCCGTCTAGTTGCAAAGCCAGCTACGTGACTAGATGCCCGACTAATACAAACTGAAGGTCTTGCGGAAATGTCACACATTGCGTGAGAACATATGGCCCATAAAATGCTATGTATAGATGCTCCTTAGGAATACCAAGCGTGCATGGAGGAAACATAGAGCACATCTCTAAAATATATTTTTACCAGTTAGTATTGTGGCTAACTTACCAAATTGAGCTATAATTAGCCTGCTGCCTCTCTAACCTGGGTTTGGAGCTTGCATCTCTGAAATCTGTGTAGACTTTCATTTCACCAGCTCCGTTTTAAACATTTCCCAAAATATCCTGATTACAGATCTGCATCTTCTCCTGATAATTTGCCTTGCTATGTGGCAGGGAGTGGCTCTGTTTTTAGTTGGGTAGGTCTGGCTAGCACTGCTCATCACGCCACCAAGACATTGACTTCAGTTCCCAGCACTTGGGGTGCGAATTCTTGGAATCGGTTTCACTCTTTTGGTTTAATGTGTTTGATGGTGACCAAATTTCCTCACTTTGATTTCTGTACCAAGTCAGAAGTGCTAGAAATACACACCACATGTTTACATGACGCAGGTAGCTCTATTCTTAGACACAATTGCACAAGTCTGTTGGCTGACTTTGTTCTGTTAACATCCTTGGCCACACCCACCCTCCTACGTTGGTGACTGGGCTTATAATTTCCTAAATGGAGCCATTCAAAAGATTAAAGTGAAGCTCTCAATCAAGCAGCAGCAGCAGCAGCATCCAAAACTTCCAAGTCAAATTCCTTTTTCCAGCTCCTGGAGTAAGGGGAAGATCTTTAGTACAAGCCATCTGAAAGACTTGAAGAAGTTGCATTGTTATAAAAACAGAATGCAGTGCCTTCTACTCCAGAATATAAGTGAATAGAGAGTGCCCCTTTCCCTAACCAGAATATGCTGTTGAGAAGTGATGGAACAGAAGTAGCTATATGGCAGCAGACAACAGCCCTGTGCATTTCACACCCTATCCTTGATTACTTATTTATTCAATTTATATCCTATTTTTCTATATCTAAACAGTGTAAAGCAATTAAAATTAATGCCAAAATTAACAATTAAATGATTGCTGAAAGAGACATATCTTTCCAGGTGTTCTAAATGCCAAGAGTGATGAAAACTGATAGCACTGAAATAAGATTTGAATGGTCATATCGTCCATTAATCATTATGGAGAAAGGAACCCTCCTTCATCTAACTGGAAGACAGTAAAAATGTGGGATACAGCTATTATAACAGAAAGAATAATGCTGGATCATTGGGCTCAGAAAGCAAACATCCTCTAACCGCAGATATCCATTCCCTTACATGAATATTAATGCCTAATATTGTGTAACACTTATAATATGTATTTATCCTCAAGCACAGAGAAGAACATTTTTAGAGGTAGGGATGCAGCTTTTAATTAATTGGCAAAATGGTGGAGAAAGACCAAGGACGAATGTGAGAAATAGATTCAAACCACACACAGCTGGACAAGATCAAGGAAGTCAAAACTTCTAAAAACCTTGGAAAGCACTGGAAGCATTTCTCTGCCTCTGTTATTGTGTGTTCATTAAGACAGACTTTCTTAGAAGGGCCTGAAACATTTCTGCCCACCTGGGCTAAAATGCTCGAATCAGTTAAGCCACCAACTAACTTTTCCTGCCTCTTGGTTGTTGAGTTCTTTTCCATTCCTTTCCTTTTCTCCACACAGTCTCTGATAGGCAGTGGTATCCAAACATCACAAAGGTTGCTGGAAGGTTCTTGGGTGAAATATTTATAGGACATGCAAAGAGCTTCTGAGTTGTGTGTTCTAAGGTTCCACTTGAGAGTATTTGCTTCTGTCACATTGCAGCCAGTGGTGGGATTCAAAACATTTTACTACCGGTTCTGTGGGTGTGGCTTGGTGGGCGTGGCAGGGAAGGATACTGTAAAATCTCCAGTCAGAGGTGGCGTTTGCCGGTTCTCTGAAATACTCAAAATTTCCGCTACCGGTTCTCCAGAACTGGTCAGAACCTGCTGAATACCACCTCTGATTGTAGCACCATTTGTTTGCTTGTTTATATTCATCATCATCACCATCATCATCATTTTAGTCACTGTCTATCCACTGCAGGATGAAGGCCTCTTCTGCATGTTTCCAACCAATACAGTCCTGAGTTTTCTTTTGCCAATTGGGCCCACAATACTTACTGATGTTATCGATCCATCTTGTTTTAGGTCTCTTTTTATGGATGCTTTTTATCAAGCATTCTATGACTGCCTTGGTCCACCTGCCATCAGTTCTTCTTGCTAGAGTAGAGTAGAGTAAAGTTGAATAGGAGCAGAGTAGAATAGAAGTAGAGTAGAACAGAACAGAACAGAATAGAATAATAATACAGTAATTGGCATCTATTAAAATAAAATTTCATTGCATATAGCTTTCAAAGAGTCACCACCTCCAATATACACTACATAAACATGACTAAATAAATAAATAAAAATTATGTATATACCCACATATAATATATGACACAGAGAAACAACCCAGTCTAGCTCAGATGTATACATGTACATGGAGAGAAAAATGAATCTTGCAAGTTTACCAGATGTATGGCATAGGGAACAGAATCTGGTAGTCCTGCAAGAAATACTTTGAAACTTTCTCCCAGAGGAGACCAGCCATTTCCATTTCAATTCTTTTATTCTCTTGATGATATAATATACTTTCATTTGTTCTCTAATCCATGTGCAAGTCTTTCTATCTTATCTTGTGATGCTAAGCATGCATCGCTCTTTGTGCTACTTGCAGCTTTCATATCGATTGTGAGGTTAGTATCCATGTTTCCACTGGCATATATTAGAGCAGGTAACTTTTCTCTTCAGACATAGGGGGAGGTTGTTCTTGAAAATTATGCTCAGCTTGCCGAATGCCTACCAACCACATTTAACATGCCATTCAATTTCCTTTATTGTATCACCTACCATTGAGATTTGGTGGCCAATGTATATGTATTGGTCTACTACATCTAGTTCTTTCACAGATATAAACATTTTTCTTTCTTTGGTGAATTTATTAAACATAATCTGGCTCTTTTTCAGATTTACTTTTAAGCCAAATGGTTCTCCTGCTTCGTGCAGTTCTTGTATGTGTCTTTGTAGCTTTCTGGATCTTGTGAGACAAGAACAACATCATCTGTAAATCTTAACTGATTCAAATAGGCACCATTGATTTTTATTCCATCTTTTGCCCAATCTAATTTGTGAAATATTTCTTCACAGCAAGTTGAAAAAAGGATTGGTGATGTTGTATCACCTTGTCATACATTTTGTTCTATATTGATTTCCACTTTATCATCATTAAGGCAAATTGTCGCCATTGTGTTTTCATATATTGATTGTAATAAGTTTATACAAGCAGTGTCTACACCTTGGTTGATCAATGCATTAATTATTGCTTGCTGGAATACTGAGTCAAATACCTTTTCATAGTCAATGAAAGCCATGCACATAGGCATGGTGTACTTGTGCCTTTCAATGACTTGCTGAACAACCTGGAAATGATCCATTGTGCTGTAGCCACTTCTGAACCCTGCCTGTTCATTTGCCTGTGCATCATTTAATGTACTCAATAATCTTTTTGTTATTATCTTGGTAAAAACCTTGTAGATGACTGAAAGAAGACTTATTGGGTGATAGTTTTTAAAATCATCTTGGACCCCTTTCTTGTGTATAAGAATCACTTCTCTGAGGCATCTTGAGTATAGTTTTGCTAGTATCTAATGTAAACTGTGACTACCAGCATTTCCTGAAGCTTTGCCATTTTTCATTGATTTTATGGCACTTGATACTTTCTCCACTAGGATATCTGGCATTTCCTCTTTTGTGGGTGTTATTACTTTTGAGTGATCTTGATCTTGGTATAGCTCTGAATAGAATTTTCCAAGTTATTTCCAACATTTTCTGTTTTGTTCTACACACAGAGCCATCTTCATGTTTTAATGCAAAAACTGTCTTTCTTGTATTTATAAGCCTGCATTTTGCACTATTAATCCCTTTGTTTTTTTCAATTGCCTTTTTCACAAGCTTCATGTTAAACTGTAGTGTTTCTTCTTGAACATGTTTTCTTATAGTCTTGCAAAATTCAACATATTCCAGTTTATTAATGAAACTTCCAGTATTCTTTCTTGTCTGATATTTTTCATTAAATCAATAGTTTCATCACAGATTTTTGACTGTACAAAGTGCTTTTCTGGTGGTGCTATAGATGTGGCAGGTTCAAGGATGTTTTTGAATATTTGTTGATATTAGTTTGTAATGTTCATCTCTTCCAAATCTTGCAGTAGATCAAAGTGATTTGATACTTGGATGTGCTAAATAAATGACAAAAGGTTGATTAATCAGCCCTTGGAAAGGAAAAGCCAGGATAATGGGTTTGGGAGGCAAAAATTAAAAAGTTGGAGACTGTATGCAATTGAGAGAACCCCTTGGATCCATAAGCCTGAATACACTTGGCAAAGCATCCAGATGAAGTATTGGCAATCTCACCCAATCTCAGCACCTCTCTACCGCTCATTAAAGCAGCTTCACTTTATTCCTATGATCTTGAGAAAAGGGTGATGCTACTTTAAAGGTTACATTGATTTTAATGGGTGGGTTTCCTGATGCAGCAGACTCTGTGAAAACCTAAACAGAAACAAAAGTCCAGCTGCTTTATTAAGGGACAAAGAGATACTGCATTTAGCCAAGATCTGAATCAGTTTTGCACACTTCTAATAAATAGACTTTCCCACATGTGAAGTCTGCAAGTACTTACAGCATTCAGTGAAATTGCCAGCCATGTTACTATCCTCTACTCCAGGGATGTCAAACTCGCGTTGTCATGGTGGCGTCACATGACGTATCATGACTTTTCCCCAGGTATGGGTGAGGCCAGCGCATAATGCATCCAGCCCAGGGGCCACATGTTTGACAGCCCTGCTCTACTCATATTCAAAACAGAACCAAGGAGAGCTTTCCTTCTTAAGAATCAGTTCTTTTAATGAATCTGTGCATAAAGTTATTTGTTCTGATTTAACTAGTGCCTACAAAATTGGCAGTTCTAACTTCTTGACTTTATTACAAATGGGTCTATGGATTTCTGCAAACAGAGACACCAAACAACCAAGATGAATAGCTGCCAGATATGCATAAGCTTTAAAAACAGTCAGGAATAGTTTGTTCCCAGAACCTGAACAAGTTCTGGGTCCCAGCACTGTCCATGGGAACCAGGCAGATTTCAAGACCTTTGCCCTTGTTGTCCTTTTTTGGATTTTGAGAAAAGAGAATGAGTGAGAGGAGAAAGTTTTATTTTGGAAGTCAGACTTTATTGCAGGGGACTTAAATGCTGGAGGAGGAAGGTGCACTTAATAAGGAGAGACTGATAAGACAGCAGGGAAAAAAGTGTGACAAGAATACTTTCAATGAGTTTAAGCCATACCCTTTTTAAGATAAATAAATAGTTGTGCTTGGGGGAAAAATCGCAATGGAAAGTGGCTATACATACACACAAATATGGAAACAGCTAGGAGCAACTTCCAAAGTCTTCATGTGGACTTGGAAAAAGCCAAGGCTGCTTTAATGATCTAAGAAGAATTATTTTGTACATATATTTTATAGATTGCGAAATATGCTGGAGTGGGTATATTTGCTCTGTTTTTAATGTTCGCCGCCCTGAGTCCTTAGGGAGTAGGGCAGCATACAAGTCGAATAATTGAATATTAGTATTAGCTAAAAAGTTACGGTTATTTTGTAAATGCAAAATTAATTATTCAATAATTTAGAAAATGTTTATCCCAAAGTTTAATTTCAAGAACGCTCAAGGAAGCTAACATTAAGGAAATTTACTTATTTATTTATTTTTATCCTGCCTTTATTATTTTTTTTAAAATACTGCAAGGCAGTGAACATACCCAATACATGTACATGGGGCTGCCCTTGAGGACCACTCGGAGGCTTCAACTAGTACAAAATGCAGCCACATGGGTTGTGATGGGAATATCCCGATACTCCCATATTACACCCCTCCTGCGTGAGCTGCATTGGTTGCCGGTTGCCCTCCGAGTGAGATTCAAGGTGCTGGTAATCACCTATAAAGCCCTACATGGCTTAGGGCTGGGGTATTTGCAGGAGTACCTACTGCCAGTAACAACTTCCCATCGCCCTGTGTGCTCCCACAGATAGGGCCTCCTCAGGGTGCCATCGGCCAGACAGTGTCGACTGGCGACCCCCAGGGGGAGACCCTTCTCTGTGGGTGTACCCACCCTTTGGAATCAGCTGCCCTTGGAGCTTTGGATGGCTCCTGACCTCTGATCCTTCCATCGCGACCTGAAAACATGGCCGACCTGGACTGATGGGGTTTTTTTATTAATTTGTTTGCTGGTTTTAACTCTGTAATTGGGATATTTATTGAATAGCTTTTTAAATTTTATACTGTATGTTTTGTATTGTTGTGAGCCGCCCTGAGTCCTTCGGGAGATAGGGTGGCATAAAAATCCCAATAAATAAATAAATGTTCCTCATCCTATTTTCCCCACAAACAAGAATCCTCTGAGGTGAAGTGAAGTGAGAGAGAATGCCTGGTGATTGGCTCAAATTCACCCAGCTGGTGAAATTAATGCAAGCAAGCTTCCAAAAATTGGAATTTTAAACTTTGGGACCACAATGGAAAAGACCATAGAGACGAGCAACATCTGCTAGTCTCCAATTACTAATTTGAAAAGTGGGCACATTTAGATCGGGGAAAAAATGGCATTTTAAATTATTCCAGTCAAAAATCAAATCAGTTTTTAGAGTAAATCCTACGGGATGGAGAGGGAAAATCTCACATTTAGCTGTAAGATTATGGAGGCCTTCCTTTTATTCTTTTACTTTACAATTTTAGAAAGAAAGAAAAATGCTTTGGTCCTTTTCTCAACAGTATAGTAGCATCTCAACCCTAGGAATGGATGATTCTTGGGAAAATAAGACCAGCCCCAAAGTCATAAGATACCATGTAAGTTGCCCTAGCCCTCATGGCAGGTGAGTGTGCACATTCCACTTGCAAGAGCAGTGGGTGGGCATGCATGTGTGCATATCCTCCATTTGTGCAAGCGGCCAGTGTGTGTGCCCACTGCACACAAAATTGTGCATAAGTGTTTGCCTGACACACAAGTGGAACCGTCCCCTTTTCTTCCCCTTCTGCCTCCCCACCCCCCGCTGGTCCACAAAGCCGGAAAGGTTTGGGAACTCTGCTCTAGAGTAGTTGGGTTGTTGTTGCTGTTTTTTGGCAACTTTTAAGATGTGGGGATTTCAACTTGCACAATTCCCCAGCCAGCATGCTGGGTGGGGAATTCTGGGAATTGAAGCGCACAAATCTTAACATTGCCAAGTTTAAAAAATACTGCCCTAAAGTATTTATCTTCCCATACTATGCAAAAAAGAAGGCACAATGGCTCAGCAGTTAAAAACACTGAGATTATCAGCTGGAGAGTTGACAGCCCAGGTTTGAGACCCCGAACTCCATGCAACAGGGTGACCTCCCTTTAGTTGCCCCAGTTCCTGCCCGCTTAGCAGTTTGAAAGCATGCAAATGCGAGTAGATTAATAGGTACCATTTTGGTGGGAAGGTAACAGTGTTTCATGCACCTTTGTAGCAAGAATCAGCTAGACAGTGTCACTTCTTGGGACTGTGAAATTGGATCTATTAGAGCAGGGATGTCAAACGCGTGTCATCATGGTGTCATCATGTGATGTATAGTGACTTTTTTCCCCTTCACTAAACCGGGCATGGGCGTGGCCAGCACGTGACATATCTGGGCCATGGGCCATGAGTTTAGCAGCCCTGTATTAGAGCTTCCTGTAGCTGTTCTGCCCTTTTGCAATTCACTTTCCCATCCAATCTGATGGAAAGTGCAGAAGAACTCAAATCTTATAAGTAATTGCTGGACATTTTGGTTGATCCTGTACAAACAAGTATTGCCTTGGGGTAATAATTACTCTTTCACAGAGAGGGAGAGAGAAAGGGGGAGGGTGGAGAGAAAAAATGAGAGAGAGAAACTCCAGACTAAACTAACCTGAACCCTTGTTTCAACTCTGGATTGAACTGACTTTATTTTAGCCTTGGTTGGTTGCTATGTAAACAAATCAATCAAAACAAAATAAGCTCCCACTTCTCTGTTCTCTAACCTTGAGGAGTTATAGTCTCCGAGCTATGTGAACTAGCCATAAACTGGCTTCTACTAATTAATCCTTGGAAAAGTGTATGAAATTGTTTGGGTACTGAAGCTATTTATTTCTTCTCTTGGCTGAAGCTATAATTTTTCATATAACCATTAACCCAAGTTAAATGAACTCATTATTTGTACCATAATAGACCTGCCTGCTCTTATTTCTGCCAACTTTCCAAGACAAGGATTTGAATGTTTTTGCTTTTTATCGGTGTTTTTGTACAAACAACTCCAAACAGTTTTTGGAGTTTAATAACGAGACATCTTAAGATTTAAAATAAAGTATGCATGCCTATGATTATGGAATAAAGATTTTCAAAAGTAATAAATAGATAAATATGCAATCTCTTTACAGCAAGGACCTCAATGTGGCTTTTAAAGACTTGGTTGCAACTGCTTAAGACTCTTTGAATGTTGCTCCAAATTGTTATGCTGAACTTTATTAAATATATAGAAAAGCCACCCTATTAACTACTTAATATGACATAATTGGATTAATTAAATTAAAACCAGCATTTTCTTTGGCTTCCCTCTCCCTACTTGGTAGCAGAGCCAGTATGTGCCTATGAAGTGAGGACATTCTGCCTCCTTACTGTTTCTGAAATGTTTGTGTGTTTCCATCCTTGGTCTTTTTAAAGTATGTTTAAATGTGCCTTCTCCATCATATAATCTGTGGTCTTGTTTTAACGCAGAGAGAGGAATTTAATGCAAGGAGATAGTTTGTTTCTTCTAATCTATTACTTCATCCTACAAACATGGGTTAAAGCAGACTGTTTTCAACAATTTTTTAGCCTGTTTGGAAATCTGAAAATGTGTCACAGCTTCACAGGTATCATTGGCAAATGATTGTTATGGGGGAATTATGTACCACATGGAGAATCAGGGCACTTACATTCTTGGCCTTTGTGGTGCTCTTGAACTGGCTCCACGCCCTTATGACCATACGCAACTGAACTATTTTACTTTTAGCTCGGTTGTGGTACAAAAGAGGCATGGCTCTGAAATGCAGTGTTCAGCGGAAATGCCAGAGCTTGGCCAAACTTGAAGGTGACCCATTTCCCTACTGGAGAACCACTGATGTCATTGAATGTCACTTGCAACAAAATCTAGAAAAAAATACTGTTATTTTCAAATAAATTGCTGCAGAATTTTTTCTCATAAAACAGGACATTTAAAACTCAAATAAGGACTGCCAGAAGCTCATCTGAATAAGTATTCAGTGAGGACAGTTTCATCACTGTCTTGGAGGGGGCCTTAATTAACACGCATTTTTATGGGACAGCCTAATAGAGAAATTAAAAAACAGAATTAATGCCTATGCAGGAATGAACACATTCTCCTTTCTGCCATCTTAGAACACAGCTTTAGAACATTTGCTGATGTCAAAAAAAGTTTGATGTTTATCCCAGCTCTGTCCTTTGTTTGATGTTTGTTTGTGGCAGATTTTGTGAGCGTACAATTTCCCACTGAAATGCATCCCAGCCTATAATTTTTATTTCCTGTTCTGATGCAATATGCTCTTTCCAACAGCAAAGAGTATGCAAGTCACAAGCATAATAAACCATGCAAGATCTTGAACGGTGTGCAACCCGTCCAAACATGCTGGAGGGAGCAGCTCAAGCTGCCCCAAGACACATGGTTTTCCATGGGCAATAGCCCATTTTATGAGTCATGAAACATAATGGGGTATTGTTGAAAGTTTTGAGCCCATGAGAAATTATCTATGGCTGGACATGGAAGTGGTATAAACTGGCAAGAGACTAGGGTTACATTCTTCTGCAGAAATGAAATGAGACAGCTCTGGCCCCATTTCCAGTATACAAAGCTACAAATCATGGAGACCTGTTTTTAATTAAAAGTAATTTATTTTAAAGAGCTGCCATCATGATTCAAACAGGTAAGGAAAATTCACATTTTCTCTATTATGAGCTAGGGCTGTGTGGTAAAAACAGCAGGGAATAAAACTTACGTATTGGATGCCTAAGATGGATTTCTTGTCATTTTCCTCTTTGCAATGTTCTTGTTTCTAAAATGTTATTTGGGTAATCTTACAAGACTTCTAATGAAAAGGGTGAATGTATAAAGAAGCCAAGATTTTTCAACCTCCAGAATGAAATGAAAAAAAAAGTAGTTCTTCAGAAGTAATGTGGAAAACCAGATAGGGAAGGAATATGGAGGTTAGACATAGGATAATATCTGAAAACTTTGTCTTCATTTAGGATAACCAATATCCAAATTCAGAAAATATGGATAGTACATTTCAAAAAGAATAAAGAAAATGCCTCCCCTGCCTGTTCTCCTCCCCCTCCAGTCTTATAAATCACAGTAGCCCTGCAATTCATCAGAAAGCCACCTTCTGCTCAAATAAGTAAATAATTTTCAGGAATAGCCATTTGGTAGGGATTAGCCAGCTGCAGTTAACCTCCACACTGGTAAGAGATGGAAGCAGCTGGACTAAACATTAGCAGTGAATGCTTTAGGGTTGTGCAGGCTTCCCACATGATCAGAAGTGCTTCAGTTCTCATGGAAGTGCAACACTTCTCGCTCTTGTGTATTAAAGTATCCAGTCTTTTTTCAAGTGTTGACATGCAAAGAATTAGGTTGATTGGATTTTAAGAATCCAGCCATTAAATTCATACAAGGCTTAAAGCAACTGCACCCTCTTTTCTTCCCTACACTCATGCAGAACTTTGATGAAAAAGTGGGGTTGCTTCTATGAATAACAGGGAGGTGCTTCTGCATTCGCAGTCTGAAATACATATTTTAATTGTTTATGAAGCCTGCACAACTGGATATGCTGTTGCAACTCTTGGGAATAGTGGCGCTGTGGAACATGAGATCATATTTCTGGAAAAGTGAAGATGTATTATGTGTATTGGCAGACTTTTAGAATTACCTTAGTAGGTCTTCACACATTTGTAGATTTTCATTAATGAATCTTCACTTATTTTGCAGTGTTGTACTTTGGAAATATTAGATGCTTTTTTTCTTTTCTTTTTGGTAAACTGGCCTTTGGCTCTAGGTCAGATGAATGTTGATTCAAGCAGATAATGTGGTCACATGCTCCATCATTAATTTAACTCGCACACAGTCATAATGCAGTGATGTATATTTGACAGGTCACTATCAATGGCTGACTGGGTTATTGTATGAGTGGCCAAATAGTCAAGTTGGCATTTTGTCATAAGGTTAGACTAGATAAAAATTTGCTCAGTTCTCATTTTGATGCCTAAACTAACATATTAGGAAGAGTGAACAAGTTGTCTATTCTTGGCAATGGGTCAAACTACAGAATATGAATAAGGTTGTACACAGCTATGTGTTTTTTCCCTTGAAAGATTGCTTTTGTCTTTATTAAAACTAAAAGAACTGAAGTGACTAAGTTTTAATAGAGGACTTAGTGCAAGGAGAGCTATGTGATGCTTACTCTTCTGTTGCTCAAACTCTTTTCATGATAGGCCCCGTGAGAGAAGTTTGTAATTTGGAGCAAAAGGGGAATGCTAGGATTAACTCTGCTGAAATTATCAAGCAAACATCCTGATGGATAAGAAAAAGAAGATTTCTGAGGCTAAAAAAAGAAGATTTCTGAGGCTAAACATGTTATGTGTTCCTATAACATGTTTCTTCATGGCTAAGTTATCCAGGATTTCTTAATTAAACAGATTTTCTAGGTTCATAAGATCTCCTGAACCATAACACACATTGTGCTCACATGTTTAGGCTCTGACTGAGTTTCCATTTGCATCTTAGCACAGCACAATCACTCCTTGATTGAAATCATCGATGTTTTTCCTTGTTCTCATAGTATTGCCTCCACCTCTTCCACAGCCCATGAATAAAATTAGTTGTTTTTATTTATTAATTACATTTATATGATACCCACCTTGTTGTCCAAAACTGTCAATAGATTTATGCCACCCTTGGCTGTACTAATTTTAAGGTAGCATTTTCCTCTTATTTCATTACCATCCCAGGATAGCTTCAAGGTATTAACCTGTTACACTTCAAAGCCATTACCATGGAGATGAGGTCAGATATTCAAACTTCCTCCCTTCTGATCATCCTCGTCTCTCACTGCTCTGCTTTTCTGTCCTTCAAGAACTAGATATGGCTTCATGCATGACGACTCCAGCATTTTGTGCTTTGATTTGAAATTCTTCCTTACCTGTAAGGTGCTCAATTGTTCATGCTATTTCTACCAGATCTCCATATTATTTCCAAAAAAGTTACACAGCCACATTCAGGTGGGCTCCAGAAATCAAGCTTGAATGATATATTCACTTTTTAAATGTATACAGGTAGGCCTCGACGTACGAGCACAATTGAGCCCAACATTTCTGTTACTAAGTGAAACATTTGTTAAGTGAGGTTTGCCCCATTTTATGACTTTTCTTGCCACAGTTATTTAAGTGAATCACTGCAATTGGTAAATTAGTCACACGGTTGTTAAGTGAAACTGGTTTCCCCATTGACTTTGCTTGTCAGAAGGTCTCAAAAGGGGATCACAGAACCCTGGGACACTGCAACCATCATAAATAGGAGTCAGTTGCCAAGCATCTAATTTTGAGCATGTGACCATGGGGATGGTTGTAAGTTTGAAAAATGGTCATAAGTCACTTTTTTCAGTGTCATAACTTTGAACGGTCATTAAATGAACTGTTGTAAGTCGAGGACTACCCATATTACTAAATGGAGAGGAGACTGCCCTTGTGTTCATATCAATAGGATGTGATGGACAGATCTTCTGTACTTTAAATTTAGCACTGCCTCATATGAAATAATATGTTTCTTCCTTTGTATGCCACCACTCTGTTAATGTGTAATTGCTTGCCACAAAGTTAAAGGTTCCTCCACACCTTGCAGATCAACAACAAGGTTTTTTTCCCCCTTTCAGAATTGACGTTTCTATGAGCTTTATTTTTGTGCACTTGTAATGCAGGTGCTTCAGAATATGTGCTTCCAGGGCAATCAGGGAGTGAGCAATTAGCTAATCAATGCTCAGCTACTGACTTGCCTTGCCCTGATCCCTCAGTATCATGCCCTCTAATAAACCAATTTCTCCTTCCTGCAAAGGAAACAATATGAAGGCAACTGACTTGCCCATTGTAGCAGAATACATCCTGCCAGAGCAGTCTTTTATTTTGGTCCCTCTACCCAGTCCTACTATACTGTGACTACGCCAAAAGACCAAATGCTGGAAAGTGGTTGAATTCAGCCTATGGGCCTTGAGTTTGACATCCCTGGTCTAGAGAGATTCAGGTTGGTGTAGTGGTTAAGGCATCAGGATAGAAACCAGAAGTCTGTGAGTTCTAGTCCTGCCTTAGGCATGAAAGATGGCTAGGTAACCTTGGTCCAATCACTCTCCTAGGGAAAAAGCCAATGGCAAACCACTTCCAAAATTTTGTCTAGAAAACTGCAGGGTGCAAAGACTAGGAAGTCATCAGGACAAGGCGCACACACACATATACTCACACACAAAAGACTAGAGCCTACATACATTTGAGTCCTGTGAAAATGGAAAATCTGTGTGTGTGTGTGTGTGTGTGTGTGTGCAGAGAAGTAACAGTAACATTTTAAAACTCATACATCCTTACATTTATATTTAAGATTTTTATTTTGTTTTGTTTTGTCCCTTTGAGTCAATCTTGACTCCTGATGACATGTTCAAGTAATTTTCTTGACAATTTTGGGCAGGGGTGGGATTCAAAATTTTTAACAACCGGTTCTGTGGGCATGGCTTAGGTGGTGGGCATGTGACTTGGTGGACATGGCTTGGTGGTCATGTTATTGGCTGGGTGTGGCCAACTCAATATCACTCACATCAAGGCACGCATCTCCTCGCCTGGCCTCTCATGACTGTGGGGATGCTGCAATAGTCATAAGTGTGAAAAATGGTCATAAGTCACTTTGACCATTTGGTCAAATGGTCACTCCACACAAGCAAAGTACCAGCAAAGGAGGGGAAAAAACTCCAGAGACTTCCTGAGACAGGAAGTCTAGTCCTGCCAAGAATGTAATAAGGGAGAGGCAGTTTCTGTAAGCAACACCAGAATGTTTCCTTCCTGCCTTCCTTACAGGATTAGGCCAGTAATTTCTTCTAACAACCGGTTCTCCGAACTGCTTAGAATGTTAACAACCAGTTCTAGCGAATAGGTGTGAACTGGTAGAATCCCACCCCTGATTTTGGGGTTACTTTGCCTCAGAAATGAACACTGGTGGTTTTACTGCATTGGGAAATTTTGCCATTACCCTATGGTGATAGTAGAGTAGGATAATCGAGTGGCTATCTCTTATTTAAAAGCCATGATTAATTTTACATTAGTAATTCTAAACATAATTTCAATCCTATTGGAGCTAGTGAGTCAATCTACTCTGGCTGCTTCATTCACAGGGTTTGTATGTCTGGCAGTAATATTTAATCTTCTGTTTCAATAGTACTCTACAATTATATTATCTATTCTAAGATTCCACCTATACATATTTATTGTTGAAGATAACAGCAGTTTCTAGCATTAGTAGCTGATTTTTAAAAAATCTCAGTGAAACAACACTTTGCTAGTCTAGATTAGATTTTTCAATTTATTTCCCATTAATAAGCAAAACGGTTTCATGTTGTCTTTTGTTTTAGAACCAGGTCTGGGCAACTGGCAATAGTAGTGCACTATAAAGGTGGATTGTTGTTTTTTTAAGTTCAGATTTACCCTTGAATTCCATACCTGTCACTTTTTCAACACTCTTATAGGGCATTTGAGTTCCCTGCATCCTTCTGTCCAGCCCAAACAACAACCTTGCAGAATCTTTGTGCTTGCTTCAGCAAAGCAAACTCTTTGTATCCATGCAAAAGAGTCTGAACGGATGTGCAAAGTGTTTCATAGTGTGGAGAGGAGGGAGTTTTGTGTAATTCAATACTTTAGAGGAAAAAAATCATGCCAGATGCAAACCATGTGCTAAAATGCTACAGTTTGCTGAGCTAAAGCCACCCCCCTGCCATATCTCCAGCTGTTGAACTGTCCACTTGCTTACAAGGTCCCTTGTATTCCCACAGATTGATATACAAGCCAGATGCCAATAGTCCCACATCATAGATGATTACAATCTATGCTTAGCTTCTATTCCCTATACAGCTGTCACAAACCACTGCTAGTGACAAACCATACTGGAGGCCAGTTGTTAAATCGGGACAGCTTTAAAAGCTTGGGTTTAATGCAACAAATACTATGTTTCTCTAACACAGCAAACAATTATCTGAATGAAACCATAAATAAATATAAGAAACTCTTATAGCAGTATGTACACAAGAAGGCAAACCACATCTTCTATTTTCTTTTCTCTTGAAGACTAGTGTGATGTCGTGGCTAGATCTTTCTCAATCTTTGAAGCCAGGGAATATATTTGGAATTTGGGGGAAAAGATGACTGTACTCTCATAAAGTAGCTGTTATGGGAAAGTTCAGATATTCAGAAATTGGCTGCCTTGGTACAATAAGCAGCCTCCACTTACCCAAAACAACCCTGTAAGGATGCCACCCACTTAATTCTCCAGAATGTTCCTTACATCTCCCATATTTCTTCTTTTCTGCTCAGATGGAGCTTTTCAAACACCCTGTGGCAGCCACCCACATTTTTTTAAGAAGATTCATGAGCAGGAAGCAAGAAATATTTTTTTTAGCTAGAAGAGTTATTTAGAAATTAACATCAGACTTTGAAGCATGCTAAACTAATAAACTACTTTATTTTTTTTTAATTCATACATGAAAAAGTCAAGGGAATTTGTCAGGCACCAAGGCCAAGAATACATTATTTAATGGGACAAAAGGGGAAAGCTTTGAGGACCTCCTACCTCGACTGTCCAGCCATGCAATCTGAGGGGAAAGGAAGGCTGCTTTAAGATACTGCAGAGAGGTGTTACATTTGTGCTTCTCTGCACTTAAAAACACTTTTTAGAAACTGACTCCAAACTGCTGCCCATCCTTACAAAAGAGTATGGTAGAGAGAAATAAGGACCATGGTTGCTCAGCCAGATGTTCAACACATCTGAAATTCCATGAGGGAGAAACTGCTAAACCTTTGTCATTCAGATATGAAATGAACACATGAATATTCTGCATTTTTTTCTTTAATAAAGAGAACTACTTCAGTTTTTCAGCCCTTTCCTCATTTGTTCCTACTCAGCTGATTAGATTTAGTAGGAGGAGCTGCTTAAGGTGGCTTTGATTAGAAAATCTCATCTTGCAGGATTTGAAAGAATATGCCTTGTCTGTCATGGTGCTTGTAGAATACCATACCACCTAGCCTGACCCTGCTAGCCTGTAAGAAGGGTAGTTGACCCCATATTATTTTGGTGTTGCATGGATTCCTTGGCCCATGTTATGTTTGTTGCTCTTGTAGTTTCTTGTATAGCTGCCAAGAGATGCCTTATAGGAAAGATGGGTGGCATAAAAATTTAAGAAATTAATAAATAAATATTGTACTGTTTTCAGTTTTTGTTAGCTGTCTCTTCAGTTCACTCATGTTGAGCAAAATGGCTAACCATATACATCTATAGTTAATTGATTAATTAATTAATGTTGGTCAGTTAAATCAGGGAAAGAGAGGGGAAAGAAATAGCATCACTAAATCACACTACAAGATGTTCATGCTGTCAAATAAATTCTATCCAATAATTGTAGTAGTAGATAGAAAACTTATTACAGTGTGAAGTCCAGCAAAATAAAATACAACTAGATTTCACATAACTGCTGAGAAAGATACATTTGCTACACATCTAATTGAGAATCTCAAGAAGCCCATAACTGAGCAAGTTTGCACTAGACAGATTGATACAAAAGCTTTAGCCATCATATTTATTTTGTTTTCTGTTACAGTTTTTCATTCAGCTACCTTTTCCTTTCAATATTTCCTTTTGAGATTGTTTGGCTAGTTTATTTGTTTTATGATTATCTTTGTGAAGTCTCTGTCTATTTCTTTAACCATATTAAAGTTTCCCAATCTGATGGTCTCTAAATGTATTGGAGGAACTCACAGGCCTTTTAGTTGGAGTGTTCATTGGCTAGAAATTCTGGAAATTGTAATCTAATACATCAGACAGGCCCCAATTGGAAATGTATGAATTAGATTATTGCAAGTGTCTCTGGACTGCTTCTTGTACACTCCCATCGTTCTAACTGTACAGTGTCAGCCTTCTTTTAAAGTCCTCACATCCTGCATGCTATACATCTCCTGCAAGCTTTTAATGTCCACATGATCATTGATTTATTTAGCACTATTTAAATGTCACTTTCCAGGGATGACTTCCAAAACTAGCCTCCACATGGCAAGCAATTAATGCCCAGCCTAGAAAGCATTAGGAAAAGAAGGACTAATACTGATGAAAGGCCTAAATCATTCTTCCCCATGCTAGGCCCTTCTGGATCTCCACTCCTTCCGCTGTGACCTAAAGACTTGGTTATTTCAGCAGGCCGGCCTGGACTGAACCAAGAGGGGAGGGGGGTTTCTTTTAATAATTTTAATGGTTTTAATAGTTTTAATGTTTAATATTAGGCTTGTACTGTTTAATTATTTTTAGTTAACTTATTGTATTGTATTTTTTATTCTGTGAGCCGCCCTGAGTCTTTAGGGAGAGAGGGAGGCATACAAGTCTAATAAATAATAATAATAATAATAATAATAATAATAATAATAATAATAATAATAATAATTTACTAGGTCCATTAATAAGTATAGTTTTAAAAATATGCATTCATTTTCCCATTGAGATAAAAATTTCAGAGTTGTATAAATACCACTGTTTTGAAATTCTAGAAATAACTATATTGATACCAATGTGGCATTTTCGTAGACCAGAAGGTACTGAGTTTGCGTACTTATTTATTATTTAAATTTATTATAGCCATCCAAGACTAATGGACTCTGGGTAGCATACAAACCACCTCACATCCATAAATTCAGATACATAAATTCAGATAAAACCTAAAATCACACATATAACCAGATTAAAACAATTTGTAAATGACACAAATCAAACAAAACAGGAACCCTAAACAAACAAACAAACAAAAATAAGGCCTGGGACCAAAGCCAGGTTTTAAGAGCTTCCGTAACCCCAGAAGAAAGGGCAGAGTCCTCATCTCTGAGAAAATGCTGTTCCCTTGAACAGACACGTTTCCTTGGACCCACAAGGTGACAACATTTAATACAGGGAATCTAAAGCTCACCTACTTTGCTGGAATATGCTTGGTGGACCGAAATGATTGAAGACAATCAGTTCCTCAGATATGCAGGCCTTCTACTAAATTGGAAATGATTGGTGGCATAAGTATTTATATGACTTGTTAGAAATGCCTGGAAAGGAAGAGAAAGAGGAAATGAAGACAGTCTTTGTTACAGAAGTACTAGATGAAACTGAGCAAGAAAACTACCAATTTATCATCCTGACAACCCAACAGTTCAATGACTAACAGAGGATGACCTCAAGTGCTGATATGAACTTTCATCTTTTGATGAAAGATGAATAAAAGTGAAATTGTATGAATTGCCTTTTGCATATGCTGATGGTTTGATGTTTTGTTGATGTTTGGTTTTACTATCTTGAATTTACCTAACAAAAGTGTGGTCACAAGTGTAGGTTACAACAGCATCTGTGCCCAGGAAGATTTCCTTGTTGTTCTAAATGTGTACTGAATAATTCTCAACTAACACCATAAGCATTCACAAACTTTAGAAAGTTGGCTACCACCTAACAAGAGTCAATACTTTTAATATTAGATAGTATCATTGTGCATATCTGGGTTAAACTAGGACCCTAAACAAACAATTGCTGTCTTTAATTGCTCTCAAATGCATACTGTTTTGGGTGAATGAGTTGTGGTGTGAAACCTCTATTTGCCTGTATGTTTTCATATTTATAAAGCATTACCTAAAATATTGACCCAATTCATCTATTATGAAACTGGTCACATACATCTAGTGATATGCAGGATTCAAATGTTAGCTGAAAGTAGCTAATCATGTCAAATAATAAATCCATCAAACTCTCACAACTATTAACATATGACACATTGTGTCCAAGTTTTCCATGGGGTCTTTATACACCCAAATGCTTGTGCCAAGAGAGTAGTAGTTAATTCAGTGCTTCAGTTCAAGGGCACCAGTCTGTGAATTCAGAAGACAGAATTGTTTTTTTATAGACAGTGTCCAGAGCTTTAAAAGGGGATAAGGGGAGAAATGAAGCATATCTGTTAAGTTTGCATAGAGAGGCAGACACGGAGTGCTTCAGCTCTTAAGTTTATTGTGACTTCAGCTCAGAACGGACCCAGTTTGGCTTAGCCGAGGCAGCTATATATAGCCTGCTGCCTCGGCTGACAGCCAATCAGAGTGCAGGGTTTTCCTGCACTTTTTAGCCAATGATTTCAAACACTTTACAAGAACAACCAATCAATTCAAACTCTGCATACATAACAATATCAATATGAATTATTATTTGTCATAATGGATTTGTATTACCTCCATCCACAGGGGAATGGGTTCTCAATTCTGATTTGCAAATGAATTTGAAAAGGAGAGTGTAATTGCTTGTCAGTTTTCCTCTGGCTGACCATTATAGAAACAAGATCTTAAATGAAATAGACCCCTTTTTTTCTTATTTCACACACCATATTTTACCAAAAATAATATTTTTAAAACACTTCATTTGCAATTTGCTAGTATAATCATTATCATGCTACAGTATAGTTCAATATATTTTATATGAGTGTCCTTTGTTTATCCAGAAATTCACACATTTCCTATAGCCATGTGTTTCCACTTATCCAGAATTGAATTTAACCACCATTAAAGCCTGAACAGAATGGATTTGTGGCACCTACCCAGTTACACATCATAGAATAACTCTTGATTTTATCAGGAAAAAAGTAGGATTTTATCAGGAAAAAAATTGGAGTATGCCAAATTGGAAATTTGCAAGCTCTCTGTAACCTTGACCTGCTCTTACTCCCCGTTGTCTCAAGACTGGGAATATATTTTTATCCTGCAAAGTGATAAGGAACCTAGCATCTCACATTCTTACTTTGATGTAGAGAAAGTTTGTAGAAAGTATGAGAAAACTCCCAGAATCTCACAGGAGCTTTTAAGATCTGTCTGGAAAGGCTACATGCCAGATATGAGTGTCTAAATAGCCTTTCAACTGTGTCCTTGGCTAGAGGCCACTGGACAGATTTCCCCATCAACACTGGCAGCCAGACTCTGGTCTGAGCAACAACTCTCAAACTTTTTTCCCCCTTCCATAAACCTTGTCTTGCTATCCTCCCACTCGGCAACATTCTTGTTAAGGTCACTTGTTCCTTGAATCTCATTTTTGCTGACTGGCAAGAACTGAGTCTGATAAGCTAGGAAATTAAAGTGTTTTTCAACACTTTAAAACAAATACACAGTGATAGAGAAAAAGATAGTTCCAGGATCTAGACTACCTTCAGCCTCAACAGCTCACTGGGTGACTTTAAAAACAACATTCAATCTCAGCCCAATCTACCCCACAGAGTATTTATTATGGGAACAAATAGGTAAGAGCATACTATGCAAGTTCCCTGCAGGAAAAGTGAGACACAAATATTTAGTTGATATTCCATGATTATCAATTTCTGGGCAATTTCACATGTGCAAGTAAAGATTTAAAAAAATCTCTGCTACCCTTGTTCTAATATTAGCATGCCTTTAATGTTCAAAATTGCTTTAACCTGGTGTTCACTTGGTTTTCATCCTGATGATTTAAATGTGCATTTATATCAATAAGCATGAGTATAAAGTTGCTGTATTCCAAAGTCAACATACAAAGTGACTTCTTTGAAGCCAGACTGAAATGGAATAGGGAGCAACTTTCATTACACTTTTTTAAATTCATATTTATATGCCGCCCTTCTCCGGAGACTCAGGGCAGCTTACAATTTTTTGGAGCACAACCCAATGCACTCAGCAATAGCCTTCATTCCATTGTATAGGCCTGCTTATTACTAGGGCTTTTTGGCCCCCCAAGCGCATTTTACAAAGTCAGCTTATTGCCCCCAACAATCTTGGGTCCTCAATTTACCTACCCCGGGGGGATGGAAGGCTGAGTCAACCTTGAGCCTGGTGGGATTCGAGCCTGCACTAATTGCAGGCAGCTGAAACTAAGTGCTAGGCATTAAACAGCCTGCACCACCAAGGTGCACATTTATGGTTGCCACCCAAAAAAAATGACTTCACTGACTTCACTGATAAATATCTTATTTTCAATATTATTTCTGGTTTGCTTTATTTTGTTGTACTGAGTTGCAAAATTGGAGTGGTTAAGAAATTAGAGTAAATAAATGTGGAAATAATAAACACTTAATGGAATACTAAAAGAACCAATGCAAGCTGAATGTTATCAACAACAACTTGCAGTCTGTAAGCATGTACCAAAACTTTAGTTGCCTAAATACCTTAAACATCAAGGCCATTAAAAAAATTGACTTCATGTATATTTTTACCACAAAAAAGCTTAAAAACAAGTATAAAAAAGCACATAATGAACAGGAACATGAAAAAAAAGACCCTAAGTGCTGATTTATTCAACAGCTGAAAATACTTTTATCATTTGAAAGATTTTCTGGCTGGGAAAGGCAACGTTTTTACTACTGTTGGAGATTTAGAACAGTTGAAGGTTAGACTTTTCTAAAAAAAAAATTGCTTCCTTTTTAAAACCCCTTAATGAAAAATATTTGTTCTCTAGAAATACAGCAGCTTACAAAAGGCTGTATCAAAGAGAGAGCCACCCTCTGAATATCTCAAACTGAGTTTTAGAATTCTTATACATGGCATAGGGCCTAAGTACTTGAGGGACTGGCTATCTCACATAACACCTGCCCAGCTGAGTTAGACCCTGCAGGCATGCTCCCAGTTCCTTCAATTAAATAGTGTCATCTATCAGGATCTCAGAAGTGTTCCTTCTTTATATCATCACTTACCCTCCAGAATTACATTCTCCCTGAGCTCTGGATACCCCCCTCCCTTGCTGTGGTTTAGAAAAGCCATGCATTTTTTATTTATTTATTTTATTTTGTCAAGTGATTATAAGATAACAGGCATAAGTTTAAACATAGTTATGGGTACATATAAGAAAAAGAAAAATAAACAATAGGACAGGGACGGTAGGCACGTTGGTGCACTTATTCACGCCCCCTACAGACCTCTTAGGAAAGGGGTGAGGGCAATAGTAGACAGTCTAAGGTTAAAGTTTTTGGGGTTTGCATGAAGACTTGCCTCTTCATCCAGACCCTCGCTTCATTGCCATTTTTATCTTTAGTTTTTATGTTTTCTTGATTTTTATTGTACAGTAATTTCCTTGCTTGGTTTTTGCGAGGCTCCTAGTCATTGAGAGTCAGACAGCATGCAAGTTTAATCAATTATTATGTTGGTCAGCCAGATGCATAGACTGGATTTGGCATTTTTAACCACTTATCAAATCATTCCCAAGGACCTGGGATAGGCATATGTTGTTTGAGGGTGTTAAAGATGTTGTCACAGGATTTAAACCAGTGGTGGTATTCAATTTTTTTTACTACCAGTTCTGTGGGCATGGCTTGATGGACATGGCTTGGTGAGCTTGGCAGGGGAAGGATACTGTAAAATGCCCATTACCACCCCACTCCAGGGGAAGGATACTGCAAAATCTCCATTCCCTCTTCACCCCACTAACCTGCTTTCCAGCTCTGTTCTCCTATGCAGGGCAACAAAAGAAGACCCAGCAGATCAGCAGTGAATAGATGGGGCAGTGAATAGATGGGGGCGGGGCCAACCAGAGGTGGTATTTACCAGTTCTCCAAACTACTCAAAATTTCCTCTACCGGTTCTCCAGAACCTGTCAGAACTGGCTGAATACCACCTCTGATTTAAGCTCTTCCAAGTAAAACTGCCTTTGGCGATTGACCAGTGGTGATTTTGTCAGTGTTGATGGTGTTCAGGTGATACTCTACTGTAGAAGCTTTGCTTTTGTTTGACATAGTCATTCTACTTCTATTTGCAGATCATTGTAATGTAAGATTTTCTCCAGGTCTTTCTCTTCTAATCTGCTGTCTCCAGGTACTGCAGCATCCACTAAACAGACTTATTTCTCTTTTTTATCAACACTCGTTAAGTCTGGGTGTTATGTGGCAGGTGCTTGTCTATTTGAATTCTAAAGTCCTAGAGCAATTTAGCTTTTTCATTTTCTATTATTTTCTCTATTTTGTTGTCCCACCAGTTCTTGCTTGGAGGCAAGTGTATTTCTTGCAGATATTCTAGTGTACCATTGTTACTACTTAGTCATGCCATTGTTTGTAGTCAGTTGGTGGGATCTTCTTGCAGCAATTAATTAGGTAGTCTACTATTTCTTCAGCTTCTTTGCAAAGATGGCATTTACTCTCCTCTCAATACTGGATTTTTATGCATTTGTTCTATATGTATATATAGATATGGAATTTTTTTAAAAAAACAATATAAAATATAAATGAAAATAAAGACAATGGGGAAGTAATCTGGTTAGCATTGCCCTGATGGAACAGCACGGGAAATGTTTTATTTAAGTTTTGAGCTATTTCTGAAGATGTTGGGGAAAATATAAGGAGTAAGATGATTTGGGCCCTGATGCATTTACTAAACTGTAAGGAAGAAAGGCTCTATTTTGAAGTGCATTAAGTATACTTAAATTTTCCTTTTTGTGCATTTGTTAAGGCTTGATGTTGTACAGCCAGAATGAGTCCTTCTATCACTTTCTTCAACTTTTCTGCTCTTAGCTATTGCCTGGTTTTGTTATTAGCCGATTTACCTGCTTTTTTATGTATTAACCATGTAATACTTTGCCTTGCCATGTCTCTTTTCTGTTCTTCATTTGGACTGTAGGCCAGTTTAGTCTGTCCAGTACCCAGTAAATCTTCCTGGTATACTTCTTCACTGCCCTTCAGATATTGTTCCAATACCCTTTATTCTTCTTCAAATGTCTGATGTACTTGCAACATTCCATGTCTACCTGTGTACCTTGGCAAGTTGAGTCTGTCAACATCACCGTGTAGATGAAAGGCATAATTCATTATCATTATTTTGCTGATCTTTCTATCCAGGACTTTTGTTCTACTTGAATCCAGTCCATTCTTCCAGCTTTGTATCTAATGGCTGGAATTACCTAGGTGTTAATTGCCTTAGTGGTATTTCCACCACTGAGTTTGGAATTTAAGATGTTCTTCATTCTCATGGTCTTCTAGTCCAGCCCCCTGTCCAGGCAGGAAACCCACCACCACTTCAGACAAATGGTTATCCAACATCTTTTTTAAAACTTCCAGTGTTCACAACCTCTGGAGGCAAGTTGTTCCAGTGATTAGTTGTTCTAACTGTCAAGCTGGAAATTTCTCCTTAGTTCTAGGTTGCTTCTCTCCTTGATTAGTTTCCACCCATTGCCCTTAGATGCTTTGGACAATAGCTTGACTCCCTCTTCTTTCTAGCAGACCCTGAGATATTGGAACAATGCTATCATATCTCCCCATGTCCTTATTTTCATTAGACTAGACATACCCAATTCCAGCAACTGTTCTTTATATGTTTTAGCCTCCAGTCCCCTAATCATCTTTGTTGCTCTTCTCTGCACTCTTTCTAGAGTCTCAACCTCTTTTTTACATCGTGGCGACCAAAACTGAATGCAGTATTCCAAGTGTAGCCTAACTAAAGTTGAAGAATAAAAATACCAAGCTGAGTAACATTTTGAAGGGTAAAACCCTTCCTCTTATATTCCCAGAGATTATAGGCACTATATGCCTTTTAAAATGCACAAAACAGGATGGTGGAATGGGTGGATTGGGTTGCCCAGTGTTTATCATTGTGCCTAATCCAATAACTGTAACATGCACCCGTGCGTACAGGCACGCACACATGCACATGCACTTACACACACTTCTAGAACTGTTGGCCTTCTCATTCCAAACAGCTGTGGGGACACAAACAGGACAGTGTGGGATTGCTTGTTCTCCAGTCTTGTACGTAATCTATTTCATTTTAATAAAATATTGGGTAGGCCCCATACCTCAAAACATGGCACCAGAGCAAACAAATATGCAGCCCCAAAAACAGCTACTTCTCGTTAAATGTAATTACAAGTACTGTAAACAATCTCTTTAATATTTAATTATTTCTCCTTCTGTTACATTTAAAATTACTCTTGGGGGTTAAAGTATAAGCACCTCTAGTTTTCAGTGAATGATTGGTCAGCAACACAAATTACAGACAGTTGGGGAAGTATCTTTAAACTGTGAAACATATTGAAACATAATGAAACTTTTGTGGTTTCCTCTTCCGCTTAATATCTTTTCCCTTATTAAACTATACTCCAAGACACTGTGTCCAAGAACATCTGCTGATAGCTTTGTGTTTCAGCTCTGATAGATGCCCTTAATAATGTTGATGATCATCATCGCATAAAGCAGGGAGTGGAAGAAATTCAGCTGTATTCAGCTGTAGACATTAAATACAATACAGTAACTGACCTGCAGAGAAAAAAAACCCACCCACAATCCTCAAATGAGCATAACATAATTTTTTATTATTCATATTTATATCCACCCTTCTCCGGAGACTCAGAGCAGCTTACAATTTTTGGGATACAACCCAATGCACTCAGCAATAGCCTTCATTCCATTGTATATGCCTGCTTATTTAACATCTATATGAAGCCGCTGGGTGAGATCATCCGTGGTTTCGGGGTGAGTTTCCATCAGTACACAGATGACACCCAGCTGTACATCTCCACCCCGAACCAGATCGGTGATGCCCTCTCCCTGATGACCCAGTGTTTGGATGCGGTATGGATCTGGATGAGCGGAAACATGCTTCGTCTCAACCCGGCTAAGACTGAGTGGCTGTGCATACTGGCATCTCGGCCCAGCCTGGATTGTCCATCTTTGACCATAGGGGGAGTGGTGTTGCCCCTGTGGATAGGGCGGAATCTGGGGGTCCTCCTGGATGTACGGCTCCGGTTGGAGGAGCAGGTGGGGCCGCTGCCAGGGGGCCTTTGCCCAGCTCTGCCTAGTTCATCAACTACACCCATTTCTGGACCGAGATGCCCTGTGCATGGTCACTCACGCCCTTGTTACCTCCAGACTCGACTACTGCAACGCTCTCTATTTAGGACTGCCCTTGCATACCATCCGGAGATTGCAGCTGGTGCAAAATGCAGCGGCGCGGGTGGTGATGGGAGTTTCCCAGTTCTCCCATGTTACCCCCCCCTGCGCTGCCTGCATTGGCTGCTGGTTGCGCTCCGGGTGGGGTTCAAGGTTCTAGTTTTAACATACAAAGTCCTTCATGGCATGGGTCCTCAATATTTAAGGGAGTGACTCCTGCCGACATCGAGTACTAACCGCCCTGTGCGAGCACATAGGCAAGGACTCCTTGGGGTCCCGTCGGCCGGCCAATGCCGGTTGGCAGTCCCCCAATGACGAGCCTACTCTGTCGCGGCCCCTGACCTCTGGAACCAACTTCCCTTGGAGCTCTGCCTGGCCCCTGACCTCCGCACCTTCCGCCATGATTTGAAGACCTGGTTGTTCAACCAATCCAGGCTGTGACCAGTGGGTGGGGTGGTCTTATTTTTGTATTATTGTAATTATATTCTTTTGGGGCTTGTTCTAGTTTAATTCCTTTTTAATTATTTATTGTGTTGCTGTTTTAGTTGTGAGCGCCAGTCTTTGGAGATGGGCAGCATATAAGTCCCAATAATAATAATAATAATAATAATAATAATAATAATAATAATAATAATAATAATAATAATAATATTACTAAGCGGCATTTTTACAAAGTCAGCTTATTGCCCCCAACAATCTTGGGTCCTCAATTTACCTACCCGAGAGGATGGAAGGCTGAGTCAACCTTGAGCCTGGTGGGATTCAAGCCTGCAATAATTACAGGCAGCTGAAACTAAGTGCTAGGCTATTAACAGCCTGCACCACCAAGGCACTAACAAAGATGGCTTAGAACCACTAGTGTATCAATGTTTATATGGAGCCTTAATCCAGATGGCATGGTGATCTGTGTGCAGAAGAGGTTTCCTGTAAGACCAATCTGATCAGATTTTGCCTGTTTTCATTCTCACTAGATGGTATGAAGAAAAGTCTTAAATCCTCTTCCAATGCCTGGGTAACACAACATGCATGGATTGACTGTTGGTGGAGAGTCACCTACTAAGGCCAGAGAAGGTATATGGTTACCCTGCTCTGAATATTTTGAACTAAGAATCATGTGGCCCATTAAATGACTATTTGTCATGCCTTTGAAAAAGATTTTGCTGAAGCATATTTGGCAAGTAGGAATGGGAGCTACACCAAGCATATCTGAATGTGCTGGCTCTTGCCTTCTTCCAAAGAGCACCCATGCATTCCAAGCTGCTGTTCAAAGTGGTGTTTATCAATAGGTACATCTGACACAGGTTGCTTTTCCAACTCTTTGGGTCCAAGCCAGCCTTTTATTTTTCTCACCCCTGTCCCTGCTTAGCAGTACAAACATAATGAATTTCTGTACACAGTTGGTTCAAAAGTCCATGTTTACATCAAGGACATCATGTTAGTCTCAGTAATTCATGACGACATGAGGTTTAAAAGAAAACAAAAAAGGCACAGGTCATTTTCAAGACTGTCAGATAATGCTATCAATTTATATCATGCCATAAACCATGAAATGACTTTTAAAAAAGGGGAAGATTGCAAGCTGAGGAGATAAAATATAACAACCCAATCATCCTAAGATTGTTGGAACACAGTTTACAACATCAAGCCACAGAGATACTTAACTGTTTAACTTTAGCCTGATTTCACATCAAGAATGTGTTTAACTCTCTGGCAGATACACATCAATCCTAAAACAAGCTTTTGTTTTGTTTTGTTTTTTTTGTGAGGGATAACTCTTTCATTTCATTTGCAACTATTTGACCCAGTTCATTTCTTTCTTTCTTTCTTTCTTTCCTTTTCTTTTCTTTCTTTTTTGGTCTTTCTACCTCCTCCATCCTCTTAACACTGGAGAGTTTCCAAGGGTTTACCCAGGCACAAAGCACTTTTGCTGCATTATTCTTTTTTTCCCCAGTTCCAGTTCAACAATAAGAAGGCAATATCAAGTTGGAAAATATATATATCCACGTGTATGTTTGTGGATATGGATATGTGTATTGTATGTGTGTGTATGAACACATATACACTGTATATGTTATTGAGATGGAGTCATATCAATAGATAGCATAAATTTGTCTTAAAGACAACCATAACAGATTTATTTTACAACTCTATTTGCTTTATGTAGTACATCTTCTTAGTTTAATTCCATTCTGGCCATTCATCAAATTGTGAGGTTACCAGTTATTGCATATGTATCTTATTTGCACATGCACAGTACAAACTGCAGAGTCAATAAAAGATGAACAAAGACTTTGTCCAAGGCAAAGGCATCAAATCCAGAGCTAGCCTCAGGGACAAACAAGTGGTAATATGCGTGGTGCAGTCACAATGCAAAGCCTATGCTTGGTCCTAATATTGGACCCAAGTACATAAGCCAGAGTATTTGTGTCATTAAGTCTTAAAACATATTTGCCATTGGGATAGGAAACCATCCAGGAAGCATTACAGGTATTCTAATGGAGGATAGGGTAAGAGCAGGCAAGTAGAATAAATTCTTTACTTTTTTTTTTCACTGCTAAAAACATATGACAGATGCCTATGTCGAAGTTAGCTTTTTCAGGAGGAAGAACAGAATTCAGGAGGAAGAACAGATGAACAGAAACAAACAGAATTGTTAAGAAATTAAACCAACATGCTATAACTAAAGTAATTCTTGGGTCAAAAGAGTATCCTTAAAAAGCTCTTTAAAAACTTAAATACAAAATTGTTCATCCTTTCTCCAAAATATGTAACTTTTCCTAAAATCATCAATTGCTCCCAAGGACTGAAAAATAGCCAATATGATTTTTTAAAAGAAAGGGGGAGAGCGAACAAGGGGCAATGAAAGCATTGTTGTGTGCTGATTCTTAACTGAGACCTAAGGCGGAGTCCATAACAAGCATGAATTTGTCAAAATAAAGTGTGAATCCTGTTTATGAGCAAGAAGATGGAAGCCTAAACCTCTTATTCTGAAATCATTTTACTATATTTGTTCCAGTTTGTGGATTAAATGCCCAACTTATACCAAGTATTCTTGCTGCTCCCCTTTGGAGTAAATTGGGCATTTAATCCACAAACTAGAACAAATATACCCCATGATCTTTAGCTAATTTTCAAGAAATATATGAATACTATATCATTTATTCTTAAGTAAGATTGTGTTTTTGGACAGTAGTTTTAAAGGACCCTCCTGGGCATATAAGAAGATAGAAAAATCCCTTTCTCTTTTTGAAATGAAACATGAAAAAGGGAGGAGGGATGCACACTTATTTCAGTTACTTCTAGCATGGAAAGGGAGTGAGAAGTCTTGGTTGCTGGTAGACAAGAGGCAAAAAAGAAGAAGAAGCAAAAATCCCTTTCTCGTTGACAAATAATTTCAACTTCATTTTGGTACGTGAACAAAAATCAAGACAAAATTCAAAGGGATTTTTTTTAGCATATCTGCCTGCGTGACACTTTGGATATTTATTATCTTACTTTCATTCAAATGAATGCAACCACTAATATAATTTAGTATTTTAGTTCAAATTTTTAAAGTTTGCTGATATGATACTGCTTTTCTACTTGGGCTGAATTCTTATTTGAATTCAAGTACATTCCCAGTGAGAAGTAAATTAAACATTAAGCTAATTGTGATTATGTGAAGAGGGAGAAGGTCTTATTGCCACAAACATGATTTTATGTTCTTAAATGTTTAATTCATTGATTGAGATCCATCTGTAATGTTTCAAAGCACAATCTTCTCAAGGAATCTATCAGGACAAGGTATTTTCAGGGGAGAGCTATAACTTACATCCCTAGACCACCCCTAAAACAATACAGTCAAAATTCAGCAAGCAGTCCTTCATCACTAAAGCAAGCTATCAGCTGAAAATTGCAGCAGTGGGCAATTTCACATGCAAAATCCTACCAAGTAACCCCATGGAAAAATTCAGCCCGCCTTGCTAAAAGATATATGTGCAGTGGAGACCATGCCAAAGAGTGTGCTTACATGTGCCCCTCTGGTATGTTCAACAGGGGAAGATAAGGTCAAAGGTGAGGATGGTAAAGATGGAATGGTATTCAGCTCCTATGAAGAGTAACATTTTCCTGGAAATGTGCTTCTTAGGAAGTCTCAAGGCTATTATTAAATGAAACATTAGATATAGGGTTGGAAAGACTCACAATCTTATAAAAGAAGATCAACAAATCCAGGTAATAAATCCCCAACTGTCCACACTTTCAAAGCTTTAAAAAAAGCTGTGCTGGATTAAAGAACATAAATCCTATCATTAAATGGGCTCTGAGGCTTCACAACAGCTTGTGTTTTAGAATGAATTAGGACCATCAGCCAAAGAAGCTGACTGGGTAATTGGGAGCCAATTGTTCTCATTCAGCCCAGCCCACCCAATCTCACAGGACTGTTGTTGGGGAGGGAAAATTATAGAGTAGGGGTCTCCAACCTTGGCAACTTTAAGACTTGTGGACTTTAACTTCCAGAATTCCTGAGCTAACATGACTGGAGGAGGAAATCTGGGAGTTGAAGTCCACAAATCTTAAAGTTGTCAAGTTTGAAGATCCCTGATCTACACTTTCACTTAGGAATCAAAACAGAAATAAATAAATATTCCCAAGAAAATGATCCAGTGTTGCATCTTGACCATTCAATAAATTGCTATCTACCCTAAAATTCAAGGGGAAGGTTCTGCTTGTACCTATTTTATCTCTCCTGGCCTCAGCAGAAAATTACTGTATGTCATCTAGAAACTGGTGGCTCCTGTTGCCCATTCCTCTCCTGCTTCAGTTATCTCTGTTCCAAATCACTGCCAAATGGTGCTGAGCTGTGCCACAAACTGTTTTTCCATCCTTCAGTTCTGATATTCTTTCATTCAGGGACTTACGGAAGCCATGTTTTAGAGAATGAGATATAACAACCAGCTTCAGTGAATATAATTTAATACAAAAGGGTTTTTTTTCCCCACTTGTATCTAAATACTCAGAGGAATTATGACCACTACCTGTTCCTGGGATAATTTAAAAGTAGTGACTTCTATCATGAGGTAGAAGAGTAGATGGGATAGAAGAAAAATCTAATTGTTAGAACATCACACCATTCTTGTCAACTCTGCACCTCTGCCACATCATGATCTTGTTTCTCTTTCTAGCAGCTAAGCTATTTTATTTCTGTCTCAGCTCCAGGGGATTTGCAATTGCTGCAACATTGGTGTATTTGTTTTTTATAACACTGCAGCACTGTGGATGGCTTCCCCTCTTCCCCAATTTGTGGAACTTCTTGCCTCATCCAGTTTGGCTGCAGCCAAACTAAAACATGAAAGGTAGCTTGACAGCTTTTCAGCTCCTTGCTCCTTCAACACTCTGGTAGCCAAAGAAATGAAACATGAAAAAGGAGGAGGGGTGCATACTTATTTCAGTTACTTCTAGCATGGAAAGGGAGTGAGAAGTTTTGGTTGCTGGTAGACAAAAGGCAGTTTTTAGGAGAGGTCACTGCAGGAATTTTACTTCCTTTTCTCAGCATTAGCCGGTGGACTGAAGCAAAAGTAAGAATGATCATGTCATCTTCAAAGCTCTGGTGGAACAAAAATGGTTAATATTGCAGAGAAGACTTTAAAAAGGAATAATAGCTTCCCTGTACAGTCCCTCATCCAAAAGAACTCTTTTATGCATAATGACTAGAGGAAGAAGGGAAGGGATTGAAAATGAACTACATTAAAGGATATAAGAAACACAATTTATGAATTCAGTGATATGTAATTTCTTGCAGCTCTTCCTCTCTATATGTTGAAAACAAGGGTTCTGGCCTCTCTACCTACCTATGGCAATTTCATGTAATGGTTACCAGGCTAGAAACAGGAGATTGGGAGTTCTGGTTCTACCTGAGGCACACAGCTAGCTGGGTGACCTTCAACTAGTCTAAGCCCTAGAAAGGAGGCCATGACAAACCATTTGTGAAAAACCTTGCAAAGAAAACTAGAGGAATTGGTCCAGGCAGTCAGCAGGAATCACAACTGACTCAAAGGCACACACACAGAGAGAGAGACATAGCTATGGTGACCAGCCTCTTCTAAAGGAGCTGACGGTGATGGGAGATATAATCCACCAGGCACCAGGCTGGGGAGGAAAGCATCATCCACAAATTTTGAGAGAGATTTTTCTTGTTGGCTTTCAGTGCACTTTGAAGCCTGAGGATGCTCTAATGGCTATTTTGCCAAGAAGAGAGAATACCTTTTGGAGCTTTTTTTATTTTCAAGTTTTCTCCTGCGTTAATGCTCTAGGCAAGTAAGCAATAACATAAGCTCCCAGGAATTCATAACTATCTTGAGGATTTGAGACTGGGAAGCATCTCTCAAGCCATCTGTTTCCAGTCATTTGAAGAATGAGTTCTGAAGAATAAATTGTTTTCTTCAAGGAAAAATAAACAGGTAGGCAGCTACCCTCCTGATTCCCAGAAGTTTTCTGCTGTGCGTTAATGCAGGAGAGGACTTGAGAATGTAAGCCTTGGAGTTGCCCAGAATGTTTGGTAATACAATTACCTCATTTATACCAACCTTCAAAGAGGAAAGGCAAAATGTGTCTGTAGTTCATTTTCTTCTTTTTCTTAAAAGGAGATAGTGCTGCTTGACTCATCTTTCTAAATATGTCTTGGATACCTTTTTTGTACATTAAAAAATTTAGTATTTGCCAATTTTATTTATTTGGTGGTATGAGGATAACTTTGTGATATAAAATTGAAAGGAAAATAAGAAGTAAAATGTATACTAAACAAACTAAATTCATCAAACTGTTCAAAAGTTTTCTTTCTGTACTCCAGAAGCCACTGGCTAGTGAAAACAATTATATGAAACAATCACTCATTTCTCAGGCTAGTGATCAGGGCTTGGATCCAACTCAATTGCATATAAAGTCTGTAGGCTGGTGATTACTTCTCACCCACTAAAGAGCCATTATTTCCCATAATATTGCCCTGTCTGTCACTGCATTTGTTTGTTTTTTTGGTTTGTCTGTTTCAGCTCATAAGCTCATATTATAGCAAGCAGGTGTCTGCTAGCCAGCACTGTGTTATCTTGTCTCCATAGTAATGAGATAAGAAAGTCTTGTGATGTTTTGATCCACTGCGCATGTGTACGAAGTTTTGACTTCACTTCCGTTGTATTTCTTCCTTTTTTTTCTTTTTTTTCTATATGCCTTAGTGGAGATTAGGTTGCAAGTATGTAGCTCCATGTAGGTTTTCTTATTTTATAAATAAAAATGTTTTTAGATTACTTTTCGGGTCTACTTTTTATCAGCATTGACAGCAAAGAAAAACACAGTCTATCACCTCTAATTAGCAGGGATGTTTGAAGAATTTTTACTCCCTGGCAAAAGTTTTTTCAAGCCTTGACAATGGTCTCAGAGAACGGCTTGACACTGTCACTGTACTGGGGCTATAATGCCACAAATATTGAGAGAATTCCCTTATAACGCTATTACCTTATACTATCATTTCTCTTAAATAGGAATGGCAGAAGTTGTAATCCCAATGCTTTAGAAGACTTCAGGGAACATTTGATCTGATGGAAGCAAGATAGTGTAATACCAGAAGCAGAATTTCTTCTTGGCTACTTGGCTTTCTGGTTTTCCAATCTGTCTTTGTGGCAGAATGTCAGCAGGAGTAAAAGTCATTTCCAGCATTTCTAAACACACATTGGAATGACTGGAAGTAGCTTTCATACACGCATTACTAAACACACTGGAAATGTCATTTTGAAAGGTACAAAGCAAAACAGTATGGCAACTTTGTCTTTGGATACAGATTAGTGTTCTCTATTAGGCAGCTTCAAAGAGATGCTTTGGTCAAGACATTTTCAAAGTTAGGCACCCCCTGGAAACTTTGAACACCTCTACAAGATTAATATTTAAAATAGCAGAAGAAGAAACAACAAGTAAGTATTGCATTCATTAGCCTTAACAGACTGTTATAAATATCAATGATACCAATAGATCATAAAACGTTTTGAACCTGACCTTTTCTATCTTCCATTTTTTGCAGGTCATCTATTTGGACAATAAACTAAGTATTCTTGTGGCTTGCCACAATTTACTGGTGTCTTTAAGTTGCATTGTCTTCATTTATGACATTCTGGAATTCATCAAATGAATAGCCAAGAAAGCAGATCCATTTTGCTCTCCTCTTCTGGCTCTACCAGGACCTAATAAAAGATGTATTAAAACAAGGTATTTATTTCAGCCCTGATATGTCTGGGAAGAATTGAGCAATCTTCAGAATCTTGCACCTGGCCAATTGAGCAATGCCATACCACAATCATATAAAATTGTGCAACCGTATACAAAAAAAGAACTATAGTTAAATGTCTTTAACATGAGCTACTGATGGCTTCTTACCCTAAAGCATTCTGATTTTTTACTGCAGTGCAGTTCAAAATAGTATATTTTCTTATGGATCACCTGCTGCTTCTGGCACTCACCTCGGCTCTGTTAGGTCTCATGAGCCTGCAATGGCTCCTGCCAAGCCAGTTAAAATTGCTCATAGGCATGTTCAGGCAGCGCCCACTCTCCAGTGTTGTAGGAGTGCTTACATAGCTTCTGGTTTAATAGTAGTAAAACAAGAACTAGCATTCATTCTCTCTGGTAGATGGGTTGTTGGACAGTGAATGAAATCCTTTTGTAGTTGCTTTGTCATCATTAAAGCTACTAGTGCTAGGCTAGGTGATCTTTCCAACCTACTTGAAAGAAAGTGGAAGCAGTATGCTCTGTCCCATAATTGGGTAGACCAGGTTGCCCTGATAGATAAAATACTTAATCTCTCCCGTGGTATAGCCAACAATAAAGCCTACGGTTTAGAAGTTAATACATCTACCTAACATGCAAGTAGCCCAGGTTTGAATCCCAGAAGGGTATGGTTAGCTAAATACCTTGAAATAGATCTATACTAGTCTCCCTTTATTTCTTTGTCAATAAAACATAAATTCAACACTAAAATAGTTTGTTGCAAAAGTGACTGCCTGTTAAGGCTCCTGGATTGGGGCTGAAAAGCAAAAGTGGAAGCATATCCTCCGTCCCATAATTGGGTAGACCAGGTTGCCCTGATAGACCAGTCCCACCACAAAAAGAACCCAAAACACTTTTACTTGAAAGATAGCTATGTGTCTGCAAATACAGAAGCTGAAGCAGCAAGGGAACAGAGTATAGGTAAAGTTCATTAGCCAGCTTATGTTACTGTAAAAATGTTCCTAAAGGGACAGGGAGACAGTTTATAAATATATTGCACCAACAAAAACACAGCTTTCTGTATTCTTTTGGGTTGTGAGGGACTGACTCATAACCTTGCTGCCTTCTTCTTGAATTTGACTACAAAATCCCCAGAGGCAGATTATGATTTTTTTTTCCTGGTAGATAAAGCCTCTTGTATTTAAGCTGGTTTGGATGCCCTCACAAATTCAAAGTTAATTATGAAGATGCCTACTAATTCCTCTTGCCTCAATTTGTGACACCCAGGGGTGTGGTTAGATTATTTAGACATTATGCTCCACCATTTGTCCTCTGGATTCTTGCCCAGCTTGGGTTGCCTAAGGGAGCAATTGTTGAACCACTTCTAAAAAATACTGTATTGCATCTCTTGAAGATGTACACTTATAGTCTAGTCTTTAACATTAAATGGTTGGGTAAGGTGATCAAAAGAATTATAGTTATAGTTTCCGAGATGAAAGAGGAAGTAGATTGCTGTGATCCATTTTAAGTTAGCCTTAAAGTGAACTATAAGATTGAGATTACCTTAGCCACATGATGGATATTTCTTTGGAGATCAATAGAGGAGCTGTGATTCTAATAGTTCTTCTTGATTTCCAAAAACATTTGATACAATCAACCATGGTATTCTTCTGACTCACTGAAGTGATCAAGTATTAGGAGAATTCCTTTTGTAATTGTTCCATTCCTACTTCTCTATTTTCCTCTTCAATATATACATAAAATCATTGGGAAAGAGTATAAGAAATGTGAAGCTGGATGCTATCAATTGGCGATTGACACCTTGTGACGAAGTCCTAGTTTTGATGTGGGATTATAGTGCCCCCTAAAGCATCTGGTGAATTCCGACTAAGCAGCCTAAATAAACAGAATTCAGCTCTTGTCTCCCCAAGAAAAGCCTCTCCTAAGTAACCCCACTCTTACGATGTTACAACTGGGTAAAAACTGGATTGTTGTTTTATCATTCCATGCAAGATAATTAAGAAAATAGGATTAGTTCCTAAATAACTTCTGATTGGCTGACTGGACACATCAATGATGTAGCATTTTCCTTGACCAGATAAAGCAACAGTCAATGTCTCCAAAAAGACTTTCAATTTTCTACCATAGTCTGTCAAACTGAAAATAATGCTTAGACAAAGGGGAAAAACACATGAATAAGAAAAAAAGTTAATGTGTAGACTTCCATTTTCTCTTTCCAAATGGCACGTGCTGCAACTCAACAGAGTACGCAAGGAAGGAAATGCTAAATAGCTTAGCTAAGCTGATGCTTGATTGAATTTGTAGTTCTGCTACCATCCTTTTTTTTTTACTTATTATGCCTCTTTTTCTGATGATTTTTATATCTAGAGATTTTCTTTAATAAGAGGGTTTCTCGCTAAATGCTTGATATACATCTTGACATCACCCAGCTCTATGCAGACAATTTTGCAAGGAGTCCAGACAATATCCTCTTTCAATTTGAAGTTTCCTGTATTTCCCATCACACTTCCCCATCTTTATTTCTTCCCTGTTTCTAAGGAGAGAATGATGGAATATTTTTGAACAATGCCTTTGATGTGTTGCTCTTGGAACCTTCCATCTGGAAGCACTCACCCTTTTTATTTCCCAAAAGGAAACCAGCTTATTGTGCCCATCAGGAATTAGCAACACACCATTCCAATCCCTTTCTTATTTCCCTTATTTTGTTCATTTTTTCCCTACTTTTAAAATGGTCCAAGAGTTTCTTCTGTTGATTCATGCAATGAAAGGCGTAGACTCACAAAATTTCAACACAAAATCCTCACATTACTAGGTTTATAAAGTTTTCCATTATTTTGATTTTTGCCTCATGAAGAAATTATATTGAATTATGGGGAATAAAGAGTAAAAAGTAGAATGATTGATTCTGTAAATCTGTGACCTGCAGTCATAAATATGCTAAGATTATATAAGTTTGTATATGTACAAGTATATATACATGAACTGTTCTGACCCAGGTTTTGTCAAACTCAATAAAACAAACTGATTTAAAAAGTAACCCCTATTTTAATGCAACACTGGGAATTACTTGCATTCCTAGCCAAAGCTAATTATACACAGTTCCTTCAGATAAGAGCATGCTTTTCAGTGCTGTAGAATGCTTGCCAACAAACAGATATCCAATTAAGGCTTAACCCAAAAACCCAGAAAAAAACTACCAGAGTACAGAGCTTCAAGACAGACTCGGAAATTACTGAACTGCTTTGCTTCCCTTATGGAAGCGGGAATCACCTCCCAGCCTTACTCCTGAGTCGCCCCTTCTGCTTCAGCTGCTCTCGCCTTCTAGCAGCTCTGCGCACATGCACACTGGGAACAGGTTCCCCTGGGTCCTCTGCTTCGCTGCTGCCAGACTCCAAAGGCTCCAAAGGCAGCACTCTGGGTCCTGGCCCCATCCCTGCATCGGATGCAGGACCCTCATCCAAGTCCTCTCCAGACTCCCTGACTGATTCCCTTTCTTCCTCACTGTCCAATACCTCTGCTGTCTGCATTGGCTGCTGGCAAACCACAACATGAACTACAGTTTGTGTATATATACATAAACAGTTAAAGTCTTAAAATTAAGGTAAAAACTAATACAAACTAATACAGAGTAAGAAAGCACATATTGCTGAGCACATTGGGTCGTGCTCCAAACATTGTAAGCCGCCCTGAGTGTCCGGAGAAGGGCAGCATATAAATATGAATTTAAAAAAAAGAAAGAAAGAAAGAAAGGAAAAAGAAAGAAAAAGAAAAGAGACACAACAAAGTGACTTCCTATCTTGTTTATAAGTACAATTATAAATTTGCCTCTTTCTCTAAAGTTATGGTGTGACTCTTTTATTTCTATAATTTATCCTGTGTAATCATAAAAACTATAAATCATAGGTTCATTTTTTTCTGTTTTACATGAAAATTCCCTAAGGGGCTTCCAGTCAGCAGTAAACTCAAGTCTATTTTGGCCATCTCAAGGAGTTCAGTCATCTTCACCCAGCATTCCTCCATAGTAGGTATTACCATATCTTTCCATTTTTGTGCATTCAACATTCACCAATTGTCTGCTTTCTTTAATAGTAAACAAATAACATTCACACAAAGGTCTGGACCATTGGTCTGTTTTAATTCCCATTTCTTCAGATGTGTTTTTACCAAAATTTGGAACTTGCAGAGATGCCTAAATTAATTTCTTTGTTTAGAGAGAAAACAGTATTTATATTTATGGCTGACTGGAAATCCTTCAGAGGCTTTTTTGCATAAAATGGAAAAAATGGACTTATGGTTTCCAATTTTTCTTCTATTTCTTTTTCTTCTTTTGTAATTTTCTTTCTTTTCCTTTTCTCTTATTTATGCTTTTCCTTTAATTGGTTTGTGTTAGTTCTTGGGCATTTGTCTTTTTTTCTTTTATTTTCTCTTATTACCTCTTGTTTTATTATTAGCTTGTGTTAGTTTATATGTTCTTTGTAAAAAATACTATGTTAAGCTTTTTGCTAAAAGTTTTTAAACCTTTGAAGCTCCACCATCCTCCATTGTTCCTTTTTAATTCAGAAACAATACCCTTCAAGGGTAGGTAGAGCCTCACTCACAGCATATGGGAATAATATGGTAGTGGTTTTATTTTTTATGTGCCTTTAATTAAGTACAATAAAACTAGTGATACACCACATGAACAATTTGCTAAAGCAATGTATTACACTGCAATTTGAAATTATAACAAAAAATAAGTTCTCAGTAACCTAAACAGCCAAAGCACTTTAAATGGCAACTGTATCTGAACATCAATGAAGAGCCGATACTAAAGCAATTTCCTAAAGATCCTGACAAGGGAAAGATTTTTAATATCTTCATTTATTTAAATAAATCAAATTCCAATTAAAATACATATACTACTGCACTGCACAAGATAATCAATTCCCTCCCGGTGGAGGCAATTGACAGTATAAATGTTCATGAATATTTCTCTCTCTAGAACAATAGTTCAAAGGCTTAAGGGAAGCATGGTAGTATTTACCAGAAGCTCAACTGCTCTTTTCACAATTTCTGCTCTTATTTTCTCTGTTGCTTTTTGTTTTATTCCAAGATAGCTACATTTTCTAGAACAATTAACATTAACATTATGAGATCTATACCTGTTTTTATATGTACATATTTATTCACCAATAGTAGCTTGTATCACTTTTTTGTTTTGCAAAACCTGAGCATGCATAGCTTTTTCCAGATCAAGAAAAATTCTAAACCAGATTCCATGGATCTGGCTGGGCCCAATCTAGAATGATAAACACAGCCCTTTGCTAAAATTCCAAGCAGGGCCAATGGCTATGTACTCCAAATGTATCACTATAATCATGTCACCCACATATTTCTGGAGTTCTGATACCATCATTGGAGTACAGTGTACACAGCTTGGGCAGAAAGCTCAAAACTTTTGGTGCAGTTTATCAGCTTTCCCATAACCGTTTGGTTGTTTGTGGAAAGGAGAAATGGTGTGCCTGGGAAGTGCTGAAATCCCAATTCTGCATGGCAGATGACGAAGATGAAGAACTGTACAGCTAAATGTTTCCTGGAGGAAACTCAGTCTCAGCAAGGAGGAGGCTCGGGTAAGGAAAGGGTTCAGTTATGCATCCCATTCAAAGTCTGGCTTCAGATGTTCTCTTCAAGTAGAACTAATGGGCAACACCTGCTGTGACAAAAACAATTTCCGCCCCACAAGCCCAACAGAAGTGTTTATCTTTTGAATTAGAAAATGTTCCACTAAATGTCTGAACAAGGCTCCAGGGACATGAACATATGCCCAGAATTGATGTTTCTCCACATTAGAATGCTTATAAAAATGGGAACTGAGACGATGACGAAGGAGGAAGAAAAATATATGGTCAAACAGATCCTCCAGTAAAACCCATTAAATATCAATTACAGCACTGTCCCACAAAAAAAACACTCATTTCCTGTCTTTCTTGCTTGTGGCTCTCTCTTTTTTTTAATCCCAGGCTTACCGAAAAAGAAGTAATTGTAAACCTTTATTGTGCTACAGTTCCTCAAAGCAAGAGGAAGGCAGCCATTAAGTCTCTCTCACCCACAGCTCATTCCAGGAGAAGATCTATTGACACTACTTACAAGAAAAGCATATCTGATCAGCATATCTCAAAGCCGTAAGGCTGTTCTGAGAATACCAACAGACAAAATCGTTTCCCTTGGAGTCCCAAGGAAACATAGATACTAGAAATGGACTGAAAGTCCATATATTGAACGAAATAATACTCTTGAGTCCTTTGGCACAGTGGTTAGAATGCAGTACTGCAGGCTACCTCATTGCTCACTCCAGGAGTTCGATTCAGAGCCACTCAAAGTTGACTCAGCCTTCCATCCTTCTGAGGTGGGTAAAATGAGGACCCAGAATGATGGGGGTAATATGCTGACTCTGTAAACCGCTTAGAGAGGGCTGTAAAAGCACTTGAAGTGGTATATAAGTGCTATTGCTACCATAACATGAGAACTACCCCAGCATTACATACAATATGGTTTCATCTCAACACCAATCTAGACTTTACAGTTTTTATTATCATTCTGTGCATCAAAATAAAAATAATTGATCTTCGTTAATGTGGCCTTGTCCATCCCAGCTTCGATATATCTAAAATCTACAGTGCTTTCCTTCCACTGCATTGCAATGAAGGCTCTCTGCCAACCAGGTGGAGGAGAGAAAACTATTCAGACCTTCAGAAGCTCTTCTTCAGGGAAAAAAAGGTTCCATATTGGTTCACCGCCATAATAGCACGATCGTAGTCATAACAACCCCACTCCTGAATTGCTGCATCATGAAAACAATAAGCTGGGTCAAACTGGGTCTCAAACTGTGTTCCGATTCCCTAAATTTCTCACGTTTAAACATTTTCCATTGTCCTCTTTCAGGAAGCAATTCTGTTGCACCAGTATTTTTGCCAACAATTAGTTAGTTCCATAAGGTCAGCATTCCTCTGTAAGTAGATTTTTCTTGTAATCATTGTAATCAGTGTCCCAACTGCTTCCTCCACTTGTAAAAGTCAAACTTTCCTGGTGCCTTTTTGCCTGATCATTCGGCAGACCATTGGTCATTTGGCTGACCATTCGGCAGACCTCTAGCTTGTGGGAATATGCAGTATTCATGATCTTAATTGTCTTTTAATATAATCTGTGCAAATTTCTAAAAACTGAAATCACCTCAGACCCATTGGCTAATAAATCATTAATGGTATCAAAATAAACACACAGGGACAAGGTTTTTTCTTGTATGGCCAAAAATCTTATTTCTGAAGTTCATCTGGCTTGGGCAAAAAAAACCCCCTCTTCACTGCCCATTCCTACCTATCCATGTCACTAAGTACTTTTATTCATTTTTTAAAAAATTACATTTCAAACTCAAAAACATGTGTAACATTTTAAAATAACATGTAGTCTGACATTTACAATGTAAACTCTACATATTTTAATAGTGAAAAGATAAGGATTGTAGGATTTTTTTTCCTTCCACCAGTTCTATTGGTTACATTAAAAAAAACATGTTTCAATTACAGTGCAAATAGTCCTTGATGTATAACCATTCATTTAGTGACCGTTCAATGTTACGATGACAGTGAAAATGGTTGTTCGTGACTGTTGTAGCATCCCCATGATCACATGATCAAAATTCTGACATTTTGGCAACTGGCATGTATTTATGATGGTTGCAATGTCCAAAGGTTATGTGACCAGCTTTCCTGGCTTTCTGACAATCAAAGTCAATCAGGGTGCAGGATTCATTTGTCAACCATGTTACTATCTTAACAACTGCAGCGATTCACTGTGGCAAGAAAGGTGGTAAAACGGGGAGAAGCTCACTTAACAACTGACTTGCTTAGCAATGGAATTTTGGGGCTCAGTTGTGGTCATAAGTTGAGGACTACCTGTATATTCAAAAACAAGGCCAATATATGATTTCACCAGATCCATATCAAAGCTAACATAAAGAGTCAAATGTTAATTTGCATTTAGAATTGGAAACATTCTTAGGTATTCTACCAAAATGAAATACATTTAGTGGAATATGATTAAAGACTTACCTCCAAGTGCACCACCCCATATTTTTATACAAGGCAGTTTATTTTTAATGCAGACCCTACTTGAAAATATTCTAATTACTGTAACTAAATTACTACAGTAAAGTTTTATTTGATGCTGTATCCAGAAGATACACACAGGGAAGATTACCGGGTGTTTGCCTATGAACTTTCCACCTTCCACATGAATGTATGAATGGGCTTTCAGAAAATGTCAGCCAATCAATGCATTTTGTTCTGCCTTGGAAAATCCACACTTCTGTCGACTCAAGATTTTGGCAGTACTCCAAGATTCACAGACACTCTCCCTTTCCTCCCTTAAATATGCTCTCTAAGAATTCACCAATCACTTGACTTTTCTCCTCCTGTGATAGCCCAAAAGCTACTCAGAGCCAAGGTCTTTTTATGACTAAATCCCATTTTCCCTGTTTAAGGCAAAATCAGTGCTTTATCTTTTGGGGGAGGGGGGAAATTGAACATTTTTTAAATGTAAAGTAGTTGCAAAAAAAAAAAGTGTCTTCCATACCTAAGGAATTTTAAAAGTTACTTCTCCTCCTGGCTATGCACTCATTTCACTGTGTAAGCAAAGTCTTTAAAAAGATAGCATTATGGTATGCAAAATGCCTTACTTATTTATCTAGGACATTTATATGGCAGCCTACTTGCTCATGGTGATCCTAGGCAGCTTACAGGCAATCAAAACACAGAATAGAATTTTTTTAAAAAAAACCCAAACCCTCCCCTCCCAGCAACAAATGGGCCATTTGAGGGGCTCCATCCCTGGGTTCTCCAGGCCTGCTAGCAAACCAAGTCTTCAGGGCCTTGGCATGCACCAACCTGAAATGTTGTGTGGCTATTTACTAACCAACAATTGGAACTGAACTTCTACTCTACGGTGCACTGGTGTGTCACTGTGTCATATTTTAATTACCTTGATTTAGACTTGACATTGCATATTTACTTTAAAAGTTGACTATCGTACAACCGAGTATGAGGGAACCTGTGTTCTGCTACAGTTTTATTTACCAAGTTATATCACACGAGATGAAGAAATGGGGAACATTTGCCCAAGTGCTATCACTTTGCCTAGACACGCTGATTGTCTGATGGAATCTAAAGCTGTTGCCAGAGAGCAAGGAAATGCCAGGGGGGAAAAATGAAGCAGAGAAGAAAGATAGGCCCTGTAGAAAAAAGGATGGAGGACCTTTTCAAAAATCAGAGGGACTGCTTTGAAATCAGTAGCTTTCTTCTCCCCTTCCCCTCCCCAAGTAAACTTAGAAAATAAGTTTTTATCACTTGCTTGAATCATGCATCTTATCCTTTACCTTTATACTGTACTTCTATTTTGGCAGTTATTACCTTTGACTGCATATCCCCTCTTAATCTTAAATTCAGCTGATCTACAATGCATTGCTTGCCATTTTTTCTTCTCTCACACTGCATAATATTTATATTTCTGTTTTCCACATGTAAAACTTAAAAGGTCACTCTTTGAGCTATTCTCCTTCTTATTCTTCTTTTCTTTATGTTTCCAGAAGTTCAGGCTGGACATTTTCAGTTTTCTTTTTCTTCCCCTTCTCCTCCTTCTCTCTCACATTCTCTCTCTCTCTCTCTCACTCACTCCCTCTCTCCCTCTTTCCTCTAAAGTACTGGAAATGGGACAATAAGCTAAAACAAAATGGTATTGCTTTTGATCTTGGGGGGGGGTGGACATTTTCAGAGTCTCTCTCTCTCTCACTCTTTCCTTGATCTTGGAGTGGCGGGGTGGCCTTCCAGAAATAGAGATGTACTTGTTTTAGATGGAGTTGTACTGCTTCTTAAGAAGTAGGTTTGCAGTCTGGAGTGGAGTCCTCCAGGAAACAGCACTGATACTGTACAGCCTCATGACCTATATGGCAGTGAATATTCAGCTTTATTAGAGTTTCTACCTGGAGGAAACCAATCTAATTCATGATTCATGTGCTAATAATTTCAAGCTCAATACTTCTAATGCACTATTGGATGGGGGGGAGGCTTGAAAACGGTCAGAAATTGTAGTTGACCCAAAATGTGACAGCCGGACAGACCGGAGCAAGGGGTGTTCAGTGGTCCTGCATTACTTCCATGTTAAACAACTGTGCTGGTTGCTCTTTTATGTCAGCTCAAGGAACTCATGATGGTGTATTACACCTTGTATGGCTAAAGCACAAATTACTAATGTGAGCATCTACTTCTAATGTTTCATATTGTGGAACAAAATGCTACTGAACTTGAATCGTGTCCAACATTATTATGAAACTTTTAATACTATTGTTTTAGTTTTCTCTTTTATATTCTCATTATTTTAAGAATGTGGCTTGACCCAGCTGAATGGAAGCGTCAGTTAAGAAAATCAAAAGTATCAAAATCAATACTACTTACTCATATCTAATTTCAGTGCTAACATGCCTTGTCAAACTCTTTATTTTGCTATAGCCCCATATCATTATCTTTATCTAGTCTCCAACAATAAATGAGACCTTTAAGCTACCCTCAGCTGGTCCATTTTAAAGTATTATTTTTCCCACAAACTGACAGATACTGCTGACATTTTTAACATTTGACACTTCACTAGCTTGGTAGAACAGTCTGGAACTCTACCAAGAGTGTGAAATAAGGGAACACGATGACCCAGCAGGTTTCACCTGAAGCTCAAAGCAAAGGAAAAAGGCTGTCACCTCTTCATTTGCTAAGGCAGATCTGCAGCCCCAACACATTTAATAGTACAATCACAATTTAGAACAAGTGCTAAGAAGAGATAAGATTTTCTACCTATCTCCCATTCCACCCTGGCTGTGCAATTAGGCCACTGCCCTAGGCTGCTAAGTTGTTCCTCTCCTATGTTTAGAGAGCCTCTTCTCACAATGGAGCTACCATCAACGCAGGCTGAAACCAAATCAAGGTGATTCATCAGGAAATCAGTCTTTTTTTCTTGGAAAACTAACTAAACCCTTCCTACAATAAGAAGGAAGGCCTACAGCAAGCTCGTTGGAGCCCCGGAAACCAGCACTTTTTAGAGACTCTTTCTTGCTGAGAATGCCTGCAAGGGAAGTTTTCTTCCATTTTTCTGTGGAAAACGGTCCATCACCTTGATCTAGCATGAACAGAGGTCTAACTCCAAGATGAAGCTTCCATGTGAGGAAACACACGCTCTCTATAAAATGCATCCAAGATGAAGAGCATCTTGGAACAGGACCAAGGCGGCTGTGCAGATGAGCTATGGGGAGTAGCAGCATTTATCAAAGTAAGTACTGTCTCAGGGGCGAGAGGAAAGACACGGTTCGCGCTCCGTGGATGCGCCCACAGTTCGCTGGGCTGAATGAGCCTAACGTGGCTCCGGGAAATGTACTCTCTGGCCTTTCGGGGAATGCGGTCTGGGGGGCGGGGGGGCGGTGGAAGAGCTTTCCTCGGAACACGCGCTCCCTGGCCGCCGTTCCGGAGAAGCAGGCGACCTCCAATCGCCCCCTCGCTTGCAGCCGCCCCACCCATCCCACCCCACGCCTGGCGCGCAGCCAGCACAGCCCACTCCGTCCTTGGGCGCACGGGCCTCCAACAGCTGCCCGGGGAAGCGCCGAGGCACGAAAGAATGTGGTGCCACGGGGCGGCTCACCGCTGGGCAGCGGCACGTCTCCGCCTCCCAATTGGCTGAGCCCAAGGGGTGTGTCGCCCTGAAGGGCGGGGTCGGAGCTGCAAAAGGGGAAGCGGAGCCTAACGCGCGCGCCCACGTGCTTTAAAAGCTATTGTGCGCCTTGCCTTTGACAAGGGTACCCAGCCGGTTCCTGCTTCCCCCCCTTTCTGCTTGGCAGCCGCACGTGCGGTACGTGCTCTGCCAAGCCGATCGGCTTGCATTTGAGCTGGTGGGGGAAGGGGGTGGCTCCGAGTTGCAGACAACCCCCACCCCAATAGCACAGGAGGAGCCGTTGCTCTGCACCCGTTTGGGTAAATCAAAAGAGAGGAAGGGACTGTAAGGCGGTTGCTTGAGCCAAGCGAGTGAAAGAGTAGATTTGAGTGCTGGCTGAGAGGGTGAGGCAGAAACGGAGGTGCAATTACTGTATTGCTGAAGCCTCTTAAGTCAAAGTGGCAAAATGGAAAGTGAATCTCCCTTTTTCCTTATTGCCTGCCTTCGAAATCTGTCATCAGTTCGGTACCATGAAATAAAGCAGCAATATGACCCGAGTGGTATTATTCTAAGGAAAACTAAATAAACATATTGCACGCTTCAGGCATTTGTTCTACACATTAATTACAGTATTCCACCCTCCACCCTCCAATTAGTACTAAAAATCACTAGCAACGTTACCTGTTCACACTGAAAAATATGTGCGTTAATAAGTAGCATTTCTTATCCGCATGCCTGTTGGTTCTGAGATGTATCAAATCATTTCTGGGATGTAATTTTATATGCAAGAAGGGATCTTTATCCACATTTTTAAACTGGGACTATCAAAGTTACTGTATTATCCTATAAAGTATGTAATTATGTATTACTAATGCATGAATGAACATGCTTTCTCCTTCACACTGTCAAAAATATTACTATGTTCAATGTCAAAAGGGACCCCCCTTCATTTGAACCTATTTTAAGATGCAACTTGCCGTACTGTACTAATTGGCTGTCTGTTTTAGTATATGATGATTGATTGATAAAAATAAGCACCATCTGTGGCATAAGAACATTATTAGCTGTGCAGTTCAGTGGAGTGCAAGCATCTCAGACAGCTTATATTCTTACGTCTATATGTAACAATGAGAATGTTTGAAAAATACACTAACATAGCCAATGGAAACGTTTACTGATTTCTATCGCAAGGATCACAATGGAGATACTGGAAATTGTGTTGAAAAGCTTGAAGAGATATTAGGAATAATAAGTTCAAGAAGCTCTTACTTTCAAAAACAGACATTGTGAAATCTTCCAGCACTAATTCATGTATACTTTATTTGGCACGTACTATTTCCAGAACTCCTAGCTTAGTACTTTTCAGGAATTTGTGATCAGTATCAAAAATCCCCTCCTTTTTTCCCCATCTTTTTTACCCATAGAAAATCTAGATATTTCTCCTTAACGTATTAGGGGCACCACCAATTGTCAATTGCCACACTGCTGTAGTTAAAAGGGCCACAGCAGATGGCAGCACTCAGCTGGCCTTGGCAGATCTTGAAACAGCTAAGCACAGCTATATCTTTTGAACATTTGGATGTGGTACCACCATGAAACCCAGAGTTACAGGCTAGATTGGGACACTCAAATCCAGAAGAAGGAAATGACCAATCACTTCAGTTATCTTGAAAGAAAACCACATGGACATTTTCATAATCAACAGCAGTCAAGCAATCATTTCTTATTCTGAAACAATTGAAAGTTAAAAAAACCCTTGACAGAACTATTACAAATCCTCCAGACACGTAGCAGTAGTTCCCCTTCATGGTCAATCCATTTCTGACAAATACTGAATGATTAATCAATCATCTAATCTATCAATAACAAAGTAGCCTCATTTTGTTTTAGGTAGGCAGATTCCACCACCACATATTTTCCTAGATCACTTGGCACAATCAGACATTTCCAGTCATGCCCAAATTTCTTGCTATCTCTTTATCTTTCGTTCCTTCCCACAATAATGGCTGGGGACAATTTAAATTTATCCTTGTGATCTCTTTAGAACTGGATTCCACAGAGGTAGAGCACATGTGCCTAAAATGGAATGAGTGCACATAAAAATGGAACAAAAGAAATTACCTAGCAGATGCCACCATGCTACTCCCACAATTACATTCTGCACAACACTTCCTGTCACTCCTGATAAAATACCTGGGGCAAAAGAAGTTTCATCTTTTCCCAGAGACAAGACACTGAGCTTGAATGTTGGATAATTGTGCCTACACAGGTATTACTGCTTTCTCAGTATATATCAGGATGCCCTTTAGCAATGACATTTGGGCTCTGGTTCATCTAGAAAAAAACCAACAATGTACAGGCCTACTCTTTTATAGAGGGCAAAATTTCTAGTAATGTGAGAATCCTGTAACTGATTGATACATTGCAATTTAATAATTAAATAGTATAAAATACTATAGAGCCTTGGTGGTGCAGGCTGTTAAATGCCTAGCACTTAAGTTCCAGCTGCCTGCAATTAGTGCAGGCTCGAATCCCACCAGGCTCAAGGTTGACTCAGCCTTCCATCCTCTCGGGGTAGGTAAACTGAGGACCCAAGATTGTTGGGGGCAATAAGCTGGCTTTGTAAAAATGCCGCTTAGTAATAAGCAGGCATATACAATGGAATGAAGGCTATTGCTGAGCACATGGAGTTGCGCTCCAAAAATTGTAAGCCAAATTGTAAGTCTCCGGAGAAGGGCGGCATATAAATATGAATTTTTAAAAAATGAGGAAATAATTTCATACAATAGTTTATTTATTATTTATTTATTAATTTGACTTATATGCCGCCCCCTCTCCAAAAAGGACTCGGGCTCACAGCTAAAAGAAGATACAACAATAAATAAATTAATTAAAAACATATTAAACAAATAAAGCCAATTAAAGTTAAAACCCCATAATTAAATAAAATCAACCCCCAGAGAATCAGCACAGCCCGGATTGTAAAAAGAGCCAAGTCTTCAAATCGTGGCGGAAGGTGCGAAGATCGGGGCCAACGAGCTCCAGCGAAGAAGATTCCACAAAGTGGGAGCCACTACAGAGTAGGCCCTCCCCCGGGTCGCCGCCAAGCAACATTGAGTCGCAGATGGCACCCCGAGGAGGCCCCATCTGTGCGCCCGTACAGGGCGGTTGGTATTTGATGCTGGGAGGAGTCGTTCTCGTAAATAACCTGGACCCATGCCATGCTGGACTTTGAATGTTAATACCAAAACCTTGAATCTCACCCGGAGGGCAACTGGGAGCCAATGTAGGTAGCGCAGGAGGGGTGTAATTTGGGAGTATCGGGAGGCTCCCATCACTACCCGCACGGCCACATTCTGCACCAGTTGAAGCCTCCGAGTGGTACGCAAGGGCAGTCCTAGGTAGAGAGCGTTACAGTAGTCGAGTCGGGAAATAACAGCGCCTGAGTGACTGTGCAGGGCATCTCAGTCCAGGAATGGGCGTAACTGGCGAACCAGCCGGATCTGGGCAAAGGCCCCCCTGGCCACGGCCCCCACCTGCTCCTCCAATTTGAGCCGTGAGTCCAGGAGGACCCCCAGATTCCGTGCCCTGTCCACAGGGGGCAACACCTCCTCCCCCATGACCAAAGATGGAATATCCAAACTGGACCGAGATGTCGGTATGCACAGCCACTCTGTCTTGGCCGGATTGAGTCGAAGCATGTTCCTGTCCATCCAGATCCGCACCGCTTCCAGACAATGGGACATCACGGAGAGAGCATCACTGACATGGCCTGGGGTGGAGATGTATAACTGTGTATCATCAGCCTACTGATGATAACTCACCCCAAAGCCACGGATGATCTCACCCAGTGGCTTCATGTAAATGTTGAACAGGAGGGGCGAGAGGAGCGACCCCTGAGGCACCCCACAAGTGAGATACCTTGGAGTTGACCTCTGTCCCCCTGCCAACACTGTTTGCGAACGTCCCGAGAGGTAGGAGGAGAACCACCGTAAAACAGTGCCTCCCACTCCCAGCCCCCAAGACGTCGCAACAGGATACCATGGTCGATGGTATCGAAAGCCGCTGAGAGATCTAACAGGACCAGGACAGAGGAAGAACCCCTGTCCCGAGCCCTAGAGAGATCATCAATCAGCGCGACCAATGCTGTCTCCGTGCTGTACCCAGGCCGGAAGCCTGATTGGTACGGATCCAGGTAGTCCGCTTCCTCCAGGAAAAGTGGCAATTGCTGGGCCACCACATTCTCAACAACCTTCGCTAAAAGCGAAGGTTGGAGACCGGACGAAGTTGTTCAACGCGGCTGGGTCAAGGGCAGGTTTCTTCAGAAGGGGCCTCACCACCGCTTCTTTCAAAGCGGCAGGGAACAGCCCTCCCTTAACGGCGTTGACCACTGCCCGAGCCAGCTGCACGTGACCTCCCTGGCAGCATAAACCAACCAGGAAGGGCACGGGTCCAATAAACATGTGGTGGAGCTCAGCCGCCGCATAATCCTGTCCACTTCATCCTCAGAAACAGGATCGAACTCAGTCCAGATCACATTGGCCAGACCACTCACATCCCCATCCTCCGGCCACTGCAAGTCCGAGCGCAACCCTTCCCGGATCTGAGCGATTTTATCCTGCAGATACTGGCCAAATTCCTCAGCTCTGCCCCGCAAAGGGTCCGCCACCCCCCCCCAGCTGCAGGAGGGTGCGGGCGACGCCAAACAAGGCGGCTGGGCGGTTATCTGCGGATGCTATGAGAAATAAGATCTTCTGGCCGCCCTCACCGCTACCAGGTAAGTCCTAATATGGGCTCTGTCAGATCCGGAGCCGGTCACCCTCCACCTGCTCTCTAGTCCCCTTCTACAACGCTTCATCTCCCGGAGCTCCTCAGTATACCAGGGAGCTGACTGGGATCTGTGCCGAGTAAGGGGACGCATGCGGACAACCCTGTCGAGGGCCCCAGCGGCCGACTGTTGCCAGGTAGCCGCAAGGACCTCGGCAGGGCTGTGGGTAAGGGATGCAGGAAAAAAACCCAGCTCTGCCAAGTGTGATTGGAAACACAAGGAATTTGTTTTGGTGCAAATGCTCTCAGTGTTCATAAAAAGAAAAAAAATACATTCATCAAGAATCATAGTTATAACACTTAATAGCAGTCAAAGGGTACAAATAGTTGTGTAAATTCCAACTGCTCTAGGCACAATCAACCTAAGATAAATATTGTTAGTTTCCACTGATTTCACTAGAAGTTACATATACTATATTAAATATTCCCAGACTCAAAGGCTTTAATCTTAATTCTTTCATTTGATATAAGAAATAGGCAGCATGCCTTCGCTGTCACAGTACCTGCCCTCTGGAACAACACACATACCCCAGGAGATTCATTTGGCCATTTAAAAAAAACCTATAAATTGACTTTTTCCCCAAGCCTGGCTTAGGGTAGCAGACCCTAAGCACCCTCTTGTAAAAGCTTTTATTGACTAGGTGAGAAAAATGGATTGTTTCAGTTCTGCTGTTTCTCTATATTGGGACCAACAAAACTTTAACACAACTGAAGATCAGCTTCAGGCTGGTTTAGGCAGAACTGGGAGATGGAAACATTTAAAACTTGGCCACATGGAAGTACCCTTAATCTTTAAAATACCTATGCATCTTTAAATCGCCACAAGATGGAAAGTGCAAGCTCGTTTATATTTAAAAGTTGTAGCTTCTTATGAATAGAATAGAATTCTTTATTGGCCAAGTGTGATTGGACACACAAGGAATTTGTTTTGGTGCAAATGCTCTCAGTGTTCATAAAAAGAAAAAAAATACATTCATCAAGAATCATAGTTATAACACTTAATAGTAGTCAAAGGGTACAAATAAGCAAACAAATCATACTAAGAAACATAATAAGCAATCAAATCAAATCAAATTATACTAGTAAACAGTCAATTAAAAAATCATAAAGTTACAAGCAACAAAGTTACATTCATGTAGTCATAAGTGGAAGGAGATGGGTAGAATGAAAGATGAGAAGGTTAATAGTAATAGTAGTGCAGACTTTGTAAATAGTTGGACAATGTTGAGGGAATTATTTGTTTAGCAGAGCAATGGCATTCAGGGAAAAACTATTCTTGTGTCTGGTTGTTCTGGTGTGCAATGCTCTATAGCGTCATTTTGAGGGAAGGAGTTGAAACAGTTTATGCCTTCTAATATTCTCATGGCTACCACTAAGATCCAATAGAGAATGCTCCATTTATATTTTTATAGAATAAAGGTTTAGAAACATTGCCATTTTTAAAAAAAATCCTGCCATTTATCCTAATTAACAATTACTTTAAAAATTCACTAGGTCAGGGTTCTGGATTAACAGTTAAAAGTTTAAAAGTTGAAGTCATACAATGATTGAATTGAAAATCCTCGTAATCAAATGCCTGCTTCTATTTCCATTTTTTCCTCTATGCCATTGTCCACTGTCCTTAAATGAATACACATCCATACTTACATTTCATGTTTTAATTGATTTTTCTTACTAATGTAATTTTTCCTACTAAATGCTTGAAGACAATTCTAAGTTATTTTCTCAATTTGATTATAAAATAAAGACTTGGAACAGCAATTTTTCTAAATGTTCCCATTGCCCAAGTCTACAATACTTCCAATATCTGGAATCTTTTATTTTAATAATAAAATAACATTTTATTTAATTTTATTAAATAAAATATTTAATAATAAATAATAATCTTAATACATTTAATAATTTTATTAATCAAGTGCTATTGATCTTGAAGCAAGTATGGTTTTAGAATGCCAAGACAAGTCAAACCAATTCAAGTGAACCTTTGCTTCTTATAAAATCCAAAGATACTCGGGCAATGAATGTTCAGAAGTACACAACTGTATTAAAACTTAAAGGCTGCTTTGTTCTTGCAAGTTCTCCTGGCATAATAATGACAGTAGTTAAGTATCAACTGTCAGTATTTTTCTATTTGATTTCTATCCCTAGTTGCCCTGAAGATACTAACTGAACTGTCTCAGTTAATAGTCATATTGCTCAGCTGACTTCTCAAAAATGACCTAAACCAGGGCTGTCAAACTCACGGCCTGCAGGTCAGATGCGTCATGCACTGGCCACGCCCTGTTTAGTAAAGGGGGGAAAAGTCCTGATATGTCATGCAACACAGACATGATGATGCGAGTTTGAGACCCCTGACCTAAACAGTCTCAATGATAAAAGTAGGTAATTCCTCCAGGTTTTCTCACTCTAGATAAAAGTCAGGAGGCATTAAGAAGAGGTAGTGTTTGTTTCTATCAGCATGCTGAGCTTAGATATATTGCGTACATACTGGGTTATGCTGGCTGTTATTTTATTTGAAGAGAAGAGAAGAGAAGAGAAGAGAAGAGAAGAGAAGAGTTGGAAGGGACCTTGAGGTCTTCTAGTCCAACCCCCTGCTTAGACAGGAAACCCTACACCACTTCAGACAAATGGTTATCCAACATCTTTTTAAAAACTTCCAGTGTTGGAGCATTCACAACTTCTGGAGGCAAGTTGTTCCACTGATTAATTGTTCTGTCAGGAAATTTCATCAATGCCTAGAAGTGTTGCTAGGGCTTAGGTGAATGGGCTTGAGCTCTACTGTTACTTTTCAAGGCCCTACACATGCCTGCACTCTCATTTCCCTTTTGCCACTCTGATGCAACATTCCACACCAATTTCTCATTTGATGATGGTTGTCTAGGCTTCCACAGTAGTAGCTGCTGCTTCAATAGAAATTCCATGATCACCAACTATTCTTGCCCACCCAAAGGAGCTAGGATCTTTGGGGACAGGCCTTACATGGACTTCCCTAGGTGTCATCTGACTTGTCAAATGTCACAAAGTCATACAAAACTTCACACAAGACAACAGTCCTACAATATACTCTTCAAAACAATTAGATATGAAGAAAAAAGACTCCTATTGATGTCAATGGAAGCATTTCTTCTTAACCTAAATATCAGGGGCAAATAATGTGGAGCCATCAGCTGGGAAGGAACAGAATAGAATTCTTTATTGGCCAAGTGTGATTGGACCCACAAGGAATTTTTCTTTGGTGCATAAGCTCTCAGTGTACATAAAAAAATACATTCATCAAGAATCATAAAATAGAACACTTAATGATAGTCATAGGTTACTAATAAGCAATCAAATCATACTAGGAAACAAAACAATATAAATTGTAAAGATACAAGCAAAGAGCTTTGGTGGCTCAGGCTGTAAATGCCTGCTCTTAAGATCCAGCTGTCTACAACTACTGTAGGCTCGAATCCCACCAGGCTCAAGGTTGACTCAGCCTTCCATCCTCTCGGGGTAGGTAAATTGAGGACCCAAGATTGTTGGGGCAATAGCTAAAAAGCAGTAATAAGCAGGCATATACAATGGAATGAAGGCTATTGCTGAGCACATTGGATTGTGCTAAAGATGAGTCTTCGGAGAAGCATATAAATGTAATTAAAAAAAAAAAAAACATGGTTATAGTCATAAGTGGGAAGAGATAGGTACTAGGAAAGATAAGAGGAGTAATAGTAATACAGTCTTAGTAAATAATTTGACAAGTGTTGTGGGAATTATTTGTTTAGCAGAGTGATGGCATTTGGAAAAAAACTGTCCTTGTGTCTAGTTGTTCTGGTGCGCAGTGCCCTATAGCGTCATTTTGAGGATAGAAGTTGAAACAATTTATGTCCAGGATGTGAAGGGTCTATAGATATTTTCACAGCCCTCTTTTTGACTCGTTCAGTATACAGGTCCTCCATGGAAGGCAGGTTGGTAGCAATTTTTTCTGAGGTTAACTATTTCTACCTTCCCCTGGCCTCTCACATTGTGACTCCCTAAACATCCCTACTTTGTCCTAAACTTGGCAATCAAATTTAATGAAAGATTTTTATTGGCACCAATGGGAAGGCACTTCCTAAGCACAACAGGCATGTAGATTTCCCAGGCGATTCCTTTCTGGAAAAGAAAAAAGAACTCTTCACCCCATTGTTTCCTTGTTCCCCATGCCAATCACAGTTAGAAAAAAGTGTGTGTGTTTATGAGTGTGTGTATATGTGTGTACAAAAAAACCAAACCCAAAACAGATTTGGCCTACAACTACTTTATCACCAAGGTTATTTTCTTCCTTTATTAACTGAATAATTGAAAAGTAAACTTTAAGCAAATTCTGAAAATGAAAGCAGATTATCTGGCTATTGGCTCCAACAGTAGCAACCAAAATAAAATTTATATAAAGACACACCACACAATTTACGCTTGCCACAAGTGGCACCCGGCATAATTTAGCAGCCCTTCATTGCTGCCAGAAAACTCTGGCCAGAATCCAAAATACTTAATATATGTTCTGGTAGCTACTAATCATTGCTGCTTTAACCTCTCTTGGCTTTCCCCATCCATCTATTATTTGAAAAAATTATACCAACAGGAATTGAGCTATCCCCATTTTAAGTGGCGTTGCCCCGATTATATATGCACAATATATGATAGGCAAAGCGATTCACTGATTCCTCTACTTTGCTGCTCTCCCATCAGTTCACCATTAGCCAGCAGGGATAATATCCACCAATCATGGCTCTACAGCAGGAACAGGATGTGTCTAAAAACAGGATTCTGGAAAGGAACTTCTAGGCTGCTTTGTCTGCCTCTCCTCCTTGACCTCATCCTGTCATAACACATTGAATTAAATGTGAGGGGGAAAGAAAGATAAGTATTGTGAAATGATGCTGAATTGAAGGCAGCAGTTCTTGGGTGGGAAGCATTTTATTTAGGATTTCTCTCTGCTTCCTTTCTTTTTTTTTCTATGTAGTCACTAACTACGACAGCAGATTATTTTCTGTTGTGTTCTGAAGGCAATAGGGAGGGAGATTAATCCATTTCATTATTAATATATGTACACTATTTTACCATTATACTAATCAGGCCTCAGCAACATTCTTTGTCACTATGCTCTCTTCGTAAGGGACATATCTTTCCATCATTCAAAGACTCCAGAGGAGGAGTCCCGTCTTAGGCACGAAAGCCAGCTGTGTGGTTTTGATCCGGTCATTCTCAGTCCAACCCATAGGATTGTTATTGTGTGGGGGGAAAGAAGGAAGGAATATTATGTATATTTGCCACCTTGAGTTACTTAAAAAGTAGTAAAGGGAAGATAAAAATCTAATAAATAAATTGGCAACAAACTATGAATCATCCTGCTAACAAATATTGAAATCAACAATTCATGACAATTGTAAAACCAGTTCAAAAATGCAACGTCTGAAGATTTCTTCCACCTTGAGAGAACTGTCAGTGATCCTAATATCGTGATCGATAACAAACATTGTGACCAACCTCTTCTGGATTTCCAAGAAAAACTTGAGAAATTCAGAAAAAACACTTGACTATAAACTACCAAAACCAACATATGGTATAATTAATCAAAATGGTGGCACATTATAAACTATATAATTACCTGAAGGTACTATAGAGGAATGTATAGATTTCATATACCCAACATTTGATAACCCTGCAGAACTGCTCTCAAAGAACTCTCCTGATTCCTGTCAAGGAAATAATGGAAGAATCAATTCCACATTGTATTAGACGTTTCCCCAGAATGATAAAAGTATATTGTTCCTTCATTGCTATCAGTGAAGAAGCTAACTCTACTCATTTTCCAAAAAATCATTGACTCAGTTGAATATTCTAGATTGCTACCATATAAACTGGAATTGAAATTAGGTTCTACCATCATTTTAATGAGGAACTTGGATCTTCCAAGGCTTTGTAATGGAACATGGATAATCGTGGAATAATTCCACAAGAATCTCATTTAGCAAAGATAAACATTGGTGCATTCAAAAATTACATATTACAAGAATATTGCTCAATTTATCAGAAGGTGAAGTTACCCCTCTTCAGTGGACACAACTCCCAATACAGTCATATTTTGCTCTCAATATACTTAGTGTACAAGGACAAACCATGGAGATTGTGCTGATTTATCTGAAGAAACAGAATTCCAGCATGGTCAGCTATACATTGCTTTAAGCTGAGGAAAAAGAAGTGAAAACATTAGAGTGTTCTTAATAGCAGATCAACCACAAATGTTATCAAAAGTGTCCTTTGTTAAACAAAAAGCATCGATATTTGTTTTTTTATTCAACTTTATTTTTAACAAAATGATGTTTTCTTCTTCAATTTTAAAACCAAAACAATAGCAGTTATATGTCGTTATTCTGTTTAGGTAAGGAACTATCTCTGAAAGATGACCCAATGGAATTTAAGTTAGGAGCTTCCATCATTTTAATAAGGAACTTGGATCTTCCAAGGCTTTGCAATGGAACATAAATGATCATGGAAAAACTCCAAAAGAAAATACACAAATTCCAGCTTATATAGTGGCAATCCAGAGTGTTCAATTGAATCAAGATTGTCTAACATTCCAATAATATTATCTAGTTTGGATTTTAAACATTAGATTAATTTAAACATTAATTACTTTTATGATAAAAAGTAAACTATTGCCAAAGTTTATTATTTCAGAATGTATTGAATAGTGGATATATGCAGAACATTATCTATAGCTTCTAGAGCAGAGGTGAGCAACTATGGCCCCTTTAAGATCTGCGGACTTCAACTCCCAGAATTCCTGAACCAGCGTAGCTGGCTTAGGAATTCTGGAAGTTGAAGTCTACAGATCGTAAAGGGGCCATAGTTGCCCACCGCTGTTCTAGAGGGTCAGAAGGCTCAGAATTGTCATCTTTATTTATTTAATTTATATCTTTTTTTACAATTTAAGGTGACAAATGTCTGCAATCATTTGCAAATCCACACAACTGTGAAGACAGTGTTTAAGGCAGAGTATACAGTAAGTAGAGTATGAAAAGACTCACACTAGAAATTCTTCAAAAGAAGGGACTACTTAAGGAACTATTAGTTAGGTGCCATTGAGTGCAGCTGAATTCCTGTTGACTATATGGACAGATGCTCACAATCCCAACCTGCCCTTCTAGACATTTAAATGATAGCTTTTGATCCCGTCCATCTGCCTTCCCTTCAACTTTCCTCAGATTTGCCAAGCACAGTCATTTTACTAGTCTACCATCTGTCTGCATTACATACCCAAGGAATGACTTTGTGCTTGCTAATCATCAGCTCAAGAGAGCAATCAGTTTTTATTTTATCCAGAATCTATTGACTGTAGAGGTTTTTTTGCAACTGATATTACCCTTAGTGATCATCTCCAATTCCATAATTCAGACTTTCATCTTCCTTCTCTCACTGTTTCTTGGTCTACTTTCCACTATCACATATTACCAATTGAAAAATCATTGCCGTACTTATTCTAAACCCCACTGTCATAGAAATTCCCTTTATTCTATGATCTTGCCTAAATTTGGCATTATCTTAAGTATACATTATACATTTCTGTTTCTTTATATCAGGGCTGTCAAATTCATGGCCTATAGGGCGGATGCATCATGCGCTGGCCATGCCCACATCCAGTTTAACAAAGGGGGGGAAGTCCCGATATGTCACTTGATGCCACTGCGATACCATGAGTTTGACACCCCTACTTTAGATCTACATATAATTGTACTCCCATAGCAAGCTTTTGTGATGCCTGATGAAAAAATATAAATCTGCTGAATCTCAACATTCTTTTACACAGCAATGAATAATAAGCTGGTTGAAAACTTCTTCATCTATGTAGCCAAATTCAAAGGCTCTTATGACAGCCTGTCCCCGGCAGAAAAAGCAGCAATTTTCCACCAGTTAGGGCAGCAGTTAATGAAATCATGCCTGTTTATCATTATCTACCTCATATTAGTTGCAATTGCATCACATTTTTGTTTATATCTACAAGTAATACAAACCATGCATAGCCCAACTTTGACTCAAAACATTAAAGGAGATGCATAATTTTGGCAAATTACTTGGAATTATGGTTTAACAGCATCTGGTTCAGATATTCTGGAGTAAATTGCTGGAACCAATACTTTGTTTCTACTATTTTTTTTACTTGAACCAAAAATGTATTAAGAAACACGTGACCTCATCCAGTTTCCATGTAAGGACTACATGAAACCCACAAGTTGAGAGAATTAGGTGGAACTAAGATAGCCTGCTCAACCAGCTTCTTTCATCCAAACTATGCAAGGCTCTTCAAACAAGCAGATGTTCATAGCAAAGTACAAATAAAAAGTATGTTATTGTAATAAATTTGTAAGTATACAAAAAAACTAGCATTATTATGAATAAAGCAAAATGCTACTTGTTGTATAGCCATTTGTACATATCTACTAAGTAGCCATCTGCTTACATGCTTCCTGACTGTAAAAAGCAAACTTATATTCAGCTACTTCATGCAGTAACATCTACACTGACTTATAGAAGCACTTCCAGTGAATTATGGAACATAACTACATTGGGCTACACACAAAAAATAAATAGTCTTAGAAGACTCCACAAGTATTAATCTACATGCTACAAAGGCATACTGCATCAATCAGCTAGTTTGAATAAAAAAATATACCTTCATTCCCCATCAGGTTTTCCTGAGCAGGAATTCACTCTAATCTTTTTTCTCCCACATAAATATTTTAGATTTTGAACATAAGAACATTTCATCAACTTCTATAATATATTTGATTGAAGTAAAGAAAAAAGGAACATGTTTATCTTTTCTAAAACCATGTCCATAGATGTTGACTGGAATTGGAAATCTTTTGTTGGGTGAGTTATACTTAGGATTTTTGAAGCAGTGCTGTGAGCTAAAACAGGCAAAGCAATTTGTGTGGCAGTTTCTGTTCTATGAGGATGTAAAATATTTACAGGTGACAAGGAAAATTAGGGAAATTCAATTGATTGAGCTAGAAGACATATTTTGCAGCAAGTTTTTGTATTTTATATTGATTTGATCAAAAATAGATTTTTGTATTTAAAATTAAATTTTAATTTAATTGTAATTTTACTTTAAAAGATTTAAGAATTGGATTTGTATTTACCAAAGGGTAAAATAAGTAGGCAGGATTACAGCTTCTGATGATGTTGCCTAATTACTTAGATGGCACTGATGTTGTTACCTATTCAGGTAATGAAACATCTGCAAGCAAACAAGCAAGCTCAGAGAGCACCAAGGACTAGACAGGTCAACTTTGAGCTACATATATTCTCTTCTACTGGATTATAACTTCAGATTGATAGAAACATGGTCAAGAAAGAACTACTTACTTTGAATGAGTGTAAATCTAGTAGTCGTTCAATCTGGGGTATTGGTGGCACTTGCTGATGGCCTGAATTGAGAAGAGGCATTAGAGCTATTTTTATTTTAGAAAAAAAAACCCAACTCTAGTTGTACAATCATGGCGGAAGCTGTCTCTCTTTTCTCTAAATTTATTTTTGTAGTGGCATCTATGTTTCTTAATTCCAGGTTCTTTTACAATTGGAAGATGCACAAATGGGATGTAAAAGGAAAATTCTGAACCAAGCAATAAGACTCCTGAAAGACAACAATTCCTACCTAGGTGACTCAGTGATCAATGTTTTCCCTGATGGGTTAAAAGAGACAGCAGAAAAGCCAGAGGAGAAATTTGATCGCTTTTAATGACAGGATCCCTCACAAATCATGAGAACAACATTTGGCAGTGACTCAGAACAAATGCAACAGAGGCAGGATAGCTATTGATACATTTTATGCAGGCGTTTTATACCAATTCAAAAAAGATTAAATAATACTTTGGCACAATAGTGAGGAAAAATGCTATATCTCCAAATGGGCATGGCTGGAGTTAACCTTTCTTTTTTGTCTTTTTTGGGGACAGAAAAGGGAAATGCCTTTGCTTTTAAACTATGGCAAGACTGTTTTTGGCTTGCAGTACTATGTTACTGTTTGTTTCATGCCTCAAAACGTCAGAAAAATACAACACTTTTTTTTAAAATCATGCTGTGAGCACTTACCTCACAGTTGAGGTAATCTAGAGTCAGGAAAAAAGTGTTTAGGATTCAGATGACCATCTTATAGGTGTTCTCAGAACAGGAGATTTTTTTTTATAAACTTACAAACCAGAGCACCATTGCAAAACTGTTAAGAGTTATAAAACAATGCTAAGTAAGAATCTTCTTTAGATAACTAGGAAAAAGATGAATTGAGTCAACTTCAGTCAATTAGTAATAAGCAGGCATATACAATGGAATGAAGGCTATTGCTGAGCGCATTGGGTTGTGCTCCAAAAATTGTAAGCCGCCCTGAGTCTTCGGAGAAGGGCGGCATATAAATGTAATTAAAAAAAAAATTAATTAGAATATGATAGCTTCTAGTTTCCATATAACTATTGGCATGCCCATAAACTATTGGTATAATTTATTTAATAAGTTTAATAACATTTTAATAACTTAATAAGTTTAATAACATTTTCACTATAGATTTTGAGTCTTAGAGTTTCAAATTAATTATCATTACTTGCTGTAGCAAAGCATTCAAGCAAGCAAGATTTACATGTTTTAAGTGAAAATATTGAAGCAGAAACAAAGTGGAATTAAGAAGCACTATCACAACTAGGCTACAAAAAACAGAAAACATTTAAATGGCAACAAGGATTTCAGGTTTCCCGAATCTCTTTACAACTATTTACCAGTACTAGTTGTCTGGGTTTAGCAGTCTCAATCTAGTCATTCTAAGTACTGGAAAAAGAGCAGAAAAGTATAGAAAGCTACCTCTATTCAAAAGAGAATGCTGTTGGAAACATTTTGACCATTGTACCTGTTTTAGTGGTTTTAATCAAAGCCCACAACTGACATTGCTCTCATGGCAATACGTAGGAGGCATGCCATCTGCTGAAAAGTGCACAACTCATCACAGGATAGATGGGTAATACCCTGGACAGTAGTGTGAGAAAAGGAAATGCTTCCTGTTTGGATAACATCCAGAGTTTTTTTTCCTCAGAAGTTCTCAGTTGCCCAGTCAGGCAATAGTCACCTTTTCCTTCCTTTTCCCAAGAGATGTTGAGAAGTTGGTGCTGAGTAATTGGGGCAATTAATAGCAGGAAACAACTGGGGAATTTTTAAATTCTGTTTTATTTTTGAATGAAATGTAAAATGTAAGAGAAACCCAATCTAATCATAGCAAGAAGGGCAGAGCTGAGGGGAAAAAACGTACTGTACTAGTGTACATAGGGTATACACATATTCTGATTTTTTTTCACAAAGACTATTTCTTTCTGCCAGAATCCTTTCTAATATATGTATCAAAAATTGAAGGATATAATTTAAGTGCCATTTACTAAACACATAATCATAATCAAGAGGATATCATGGGTGAAGTAACCAGAACAGGTTTCTGAAAGTTTGAAGCTCCCTCAAACTTGCCACCAGCAGTAAAATTCTAACAGTGAATAAGGAGGACTGAGAATGTTACAGGGCAAGGAGGAACTCAGAAGGATGAGATCTTGTTAATGGAGGCCTTCTACTAAGAAAAGCAACTAAGCATAAATTTTCAGTGACTGTACATACACGTAGTTATTTGTATTCACCTGAAAGATAGATGGGCAACTTTTAATAACCACAACCAAACACATCACACAGAACCAACAAAACTACTTCCAGGAATGCAGTTGTCCAAAAAATAAGGAGCTGTCTGTATAGAATCAGGACAGGCCATGCCATAACTAAGACAAAGCTCTTTAAGTGGGGAATGGCCAAGATCTCGCAATGCGACTGTGGTACATCTGAACAAACTATATAACACATATAATTCAAGAATGTCCCCTCAGGAAATTTGAAGAGACCTGGGATGATCTCACCACGGCCACACCAGAATCAGTTACATGGTTAGCTTTCTTAGGTATCGAATCATAACGTGTATTCCATTGAAAATATATGGCTCCATATTATGGTGATTTTATTATAGTTTTACTTAATTTATTATGTCCTATATTGCATTGTCCACATATCTTATCTAGGAGAGAGAGAGAGATTTGCTGATGCTTTATTTAAATTAAATTTATACATCAATGATTGCATGACCACTGTAGATGCCCTAAACCAGAGGTGTTAAACTTGATCGCGCTATGTGACATATCAAGACGCTTTTTTGCTTTTGCGGAGCTGGGATGGGCGTGGCCTGCATGTGACGCATCCAGCCCATGGCCCGCCAGTTTAACAGGCCTGGCCTACACTAAATAAATAAAACCTGAAAGTCGCAGCCATTTTATGAAGAGACTTAGTGTCAGAAATTCAAATCAACTGGCATATATGATACAGAGAGATCAACATACATTACAGATAAAAGCAGTACTCTTGCCTGAAGGCCAGCAGTGCTGCACTTTTGAAATCGAGCATGAAAAAAAAATCTGGTTTTTTTTTCTATGCTCCAGTAAGATTGTCTTCTGGAAGCAGAGGCTTTTCCACTCAATTTGGCTGAGTCAGAAGAAAAACTCCAACTGTGTTTCCTCATTTATGCCATGAGGCAAAAGCAGAACAGATTTTTAACCTTTCATCTTTTCTGTTGCTGAAATCAACAGTGATTATCTCCTTTCAGAAATGTGATACATAATTTGTACCCAAGAGATTCCTGTTGTGTGAAACGACTTGCTTTACCAAAGGTCAAAGAAGCCCATGAAATCCACCAAGATCTATCTAACTTGGCTTCATGAGAAAACAAAAGGCTGCTTTTAGAAATCAAAAAAATTAAGCAATTAGGGCACTGACTGATGCTGAGCATTTTGCATAATCTACCGATGTTTTAAATCATAGTAATGGCTATAAAGATTATAACAAATACTGAACTAATCAAGGGGAGATTCAAAATGAAAGAATCTTGATAGAATTTCAGATTTTAAGTTAGATAACCTTACAATAGAAGAAAAGAACAATTCTGAACTTTATGCAATATAGTTGGACTTAGAATACCTTTGACATTCAATGTACTATTTCAAGAACAGGTTACAGAATCACAGAGATTAAATGCACTACGTCTCCCCAATCGACATGCTCACCCACATGACATTCTCAAGATATGAGTACAGCTAGTCCTCAACTTATGACTATAATTGGGACTGAAACTTCTATCACTAAGCAAGGCAGTCTTTAAGTGAGTTACGCCCAATTTTTGCTGTTAACGTAAAGGGAATCATCACAGCCATTAAGCAAATCTGGCTTCCCCCATTGACTTTCCTTGTCAGAAGCCAAATGGAAAGGATGCAAATGATGATCACATAACCCCAGATGCTGCAACAGCCATAAATATATTCTGGTTGCTGAGTGTCCTGGTTCTGATTACATGACTATCGGGATACTGCAATGGTCATAAGTGTGAGGACCAGCTGTAAATCACTTTTTTTCAATGCTGCCTATAACTTTGAACAATTGCTAAACAATTTGATTTTAAGTTTACCTGTAATCCTTTACTGATTATTTTTAATGCTAGGAATTGTAGACAGGTATTTTCCTATTTGTTCTTGCTTTTCCGTACTTCCCAAGTTCTATATGTAAGCAAATCCTTGTTCAATGTCTTCTACAACCTAGCTATGATAGGGAAAAAATATAGACAACTTATTAGTGAACCTGATCTTAATGCTTTCGGGCAGTTTTTCCTAAACAATTTTACAAACCTGTAAATGCCTGCTCAGCTTTTCTCTGCCTATACTGTATGCTGTACACTCCAGACTTGTTTCACCTTCCATTCCACCTTCTGGGCTAAAGTGGGCTAGTCATTAGTCACTCTCCCTTTGCATGTACATTGATGTCTGTAATGTAGCCCACACTCACAATGTGAGCTATTATAACAAGTGTCCGGTGGAAAAATGTTCCCATGCATTACTATTTTCCAAGCCTTGCAGCTAGCGGAGTATTTTTAACAGAAATGAAGGAATGATGTTCTCTCTGAAAGCTGACTTCTCCTTTGCTTGGTCCCTTGTTTATGTACATTCCACAGGGCTGTAGCAGTTTGGTTTTTTTTTTTTTTGCTCTCTCTCTCTCTCATTTTGTGTGAGAAGAATGGAGGCAAAAGGTTGTTACCAGGAGCTCTGGGAGTTAGAAACCTATTTGACTCCTGACTTTTTCATTCCACATGCACTAGTATCTTGTCAATTAAGTCAATTGGCTTAAGGGGACTCATCTCTTTGTCTTTTAAGGCAAGGAATTGATCAAAGGTCAAATTCAAAGATATATTGAAAGGTCCTCAATAATTAAAATATTTATGCCTTGATGCTTTTGCTTTTAAAAGACCAGAAGACATAGACACACACACAGATGACAGAATTGTTACTTTGCTGAGATGTGACAAAATGTACTAAGAAAGCTTCATTTAAGCATCATTAGTCAGAAAAGGGGCAAGACTGTGGTGATCATAGCTATGTCAGAGTCTTACATTTATACTAGAGTGTCATCTTCTTCAAAAGAATTTTAGATCATAAAACGTTCAGCTGCCAGCATCTCCTCTGATGGATACTGAATCTCTCTTCTTGAGTGTGTCACACAGTGATAGTGTGTGTGTGCTTCAATCTCCACTTCTGCAGTCTCCTTTAGTTGTAAATACTTTTTCCATGTCTGTAGGATAGCCTTCATTGGTAGAATCTCTTTGTTGGACATCTTGAAGAATCTGAGATTGCCATGCCTATTTTTCCTTGTGGGTCTACTATACAATCAGAGTCTGAGTATGTGATGAGGACCTCCTATAAAGCTTGGGTTCTCTGCTCACTGTTTGCCCGGCCATAGGAAATTTCTTTGTATCAAATAAAACAAATAGCATACTTTAATGACCCAGGATCTAGGATCCTATATCCCATGCAGATTATAAGTATCCATCACTCCTTCCTCACAACTGCAGACCATCTTGGTTCTCTTGTCTTTTGACATATATGCATACCCTTTAGAAGCAAATATTTCTATATACCATAGGCTGGATTACTTTTGTGCCAAATATTGTAAGGTATAGCATCTGTGGCTGTTCTTCAATGCCTGTTCTGCAAGTAGTTGACCGTGTCAACTGCATCTCCTCAGTAGTTATGTGGCATCTTGTAGTATGCACTTCAAAGAGCCTTGGTGGTGCAGGCTGTTAAATGCCTAGCACTTAGTTCCAGCTGCCTGCAATTAGTGCAGGCTCGAATCCCACCAGGCTCAAGGTTGACTCAGCCTTCCATCCTCTCGGGGTAGGTAAATTGAGGACCCAAGATTGTTGGGGGCAATAAGCTGACTTTGTAAAAATGCCGTTTAGTAATAAGCAGGCATATACAATGGAATGAAGGCTATTGCTAAGCGCATTGGGTTGTGTCCCAAAAATTCAAGCCACCCTGAGTCTTCGGAGAAGGGTGGCATATAAATGTAATTTTTTTTTAAAAAAAAATTTCATCAGGGAACAATTGTTCCTTTCTGCCATCCCATTCTGTTCTGGGGTACAGGCCATTATGTTTTCATACACAATCTTATCCTCTTTCAGGCATCTTTATGTGTTGTCTGCTATATAATCATCCCAGATCTATGTAAATGATACCTGAGGTTTTCTTCCAAATTTTTGCTTGCTGATCTTGCATATTCTGTAAATTTCTCGAGTACTTCATCATCACTAAATTGCAAAATTTGTATTTTATATATTCACCTATCAATGTGTTTTCACTGATGTTATTATTTATACTGATCCATCTTACTGACAGCAGACCTTATTCCAGGGGTGGGATTCAAATTTTTTAACAACCAGTTCTTTGGGCATGGCTTAGTTGGTGGGTGTGGCTTGGCAGTCATGTGACTGGATGGACATGGCTTGGTCATGTGACTGGCTGGGCGTGGCCAACTCAACATCACTCACACTGAGGCACACATCTCCTCGCCTGGCCTCTCGTGACTGGGGATGCTGCAACAGTCGTAAGTGTGAAAAATGGTCATAAGTCACTTTTTTCAGTGCCATTGTAACTTTGAATGGTCACTCCACACAAGCAAAGTACCAGCAAAGGAGGGGGGGAAAACTCCAGAGACGTTCCTGAGACAGGAAGTCTAGTCCTGCCAAGAATGTAATAAGGGTTAACAGAGAGTTTCTGTAAGCAACACCAGAATGTTTCCTTCCTGCCTTCCTTACAGGATTAGGCCAGTAATTTATTCTAACAACCGGTTCTCCGAACTGCTTAGAATGTCAACAACCGGTTCTAGAGAATAGGTGCAAACTGGTAGAATCCCACCCCTGCCTTATTCCAAACCTGAATTAAGAAGGAATCTTTAATCATTAAATTCAGTGCCTCTCCATTCCCTGCCACATAACAGAATCTTACAAAGCTGCTGCACCCACCTGAGGGTGCCCATTTAGCCCATTCATCAAACAAACATTAGATTTACAGTATGTTCACCCATTTCAGTGAATCTCTCTTTTTCTTTAATAAAGCCAGAGGCTATGGCAGAATCAAAACATATACCATCTGGTGACCCACATCCTCCCATTACTTTTATCTCCTTTCTGGTCTTTGTTATACTGGGCAAATGTGTGTCATCATCTTTGGAATGCAGAGTAACATGTGTAACACGACTCCCTCTTTAAAAAAAACCCTGAGTTGCAAATGACCCAAACCATTAAAATGAAGCATTTCCTTTCTTTTCTTCTCACCTTACAAGCAGATTCTTGACTGAGAACGGCATCTTGTTCTTGAGCCTGGCACAAACTACAATCCTACAAGCAATTTATTATGAAATCAACATCTGCTTTCCCTTTCAATTATACTGCATCTATCACAGGATGGTACCTTCTGACTATGAATTTTAAATGGAGCCCCTTTTTTCCTCAAATTTGTTTTGCCTTTTGAAGGGATTTCAATTCCTACCTTCTTCCTTATACTTGTCTGATGGAATTTGAAGCCTATGGATCTTTTCTTATGTACTGTAGGTCTGAGACAGGTTTCCAAATGAAGCTTCAACTAAAATCTTTGAATGGGCTCACTCACTGCAAGAAAAAATCATCCTAGCTACTTTGTCATTTACTTCAACTCTTTTTTCTGCTGTGGTAGTGTAGGCCTCTCCTTGTACAGCACAAATGTGATTCCTTGAAACTCCAGAATCAATTTAATCTTGATAGGCTGAATAAAATGTTGGTTCTTCCAGTCAACTTCAATCTCACTGCAGCCTGATTCAGAAATCTGCACATTAGAAAATCTAGATATGATATAGGTAAAAACAACCACCATTAAGATGACTGATAACCTACTCATCACCTCTGAGTTATATAATAATATGGTTGTGATCTGTGAATTGGAGCAGGCACCTATAACCTATAATGGTATTCTTGAGCTAATTCCTGAAATAGCAATAAGCAATTTATACTTGTATTTACTGTACATTAACTAAGATATTGTTGCTTAATTCTGGAAACTGAAACCCATGTACCTGAATCTGAAAGAATCTGGGTTGGGAAAGACTGCCTAACTTTTTATAATATCAAATTGATCCAAAAAAATACTTTAGGAGCAATATTCTAAATCTGTACGGCAGATATTAAAAGGTAAAGGTTCCCCTCGCACATATGTGCTAGTCGTTTCCGGCTCTAGGGGACGGTGCTCATCTTCATTACAAAGCCAAAGAGCCAGCGCTGTCTGAAGACGTCTCCATGGTCATGTGGCTGGCATGACTAAATGCTAAAGGTGCACAGAATGCTGTTACCTTCCCACCAAAGGAGGTCCCTATTTTTCTACTTGTATTTTTACATGCTTTCGAACTGCTATGTTGGCAGAAGCTGGGACAAATAACAGGAGCTCACTCTGTTACTCGGTGCTAGGGATTCGAACCGCCAAAGTGATGATCTTTCTGATCAACAAGCTCAGCATCTTAGCCAATGAGCCACCACATCCCATCTACAGCAGATATTACAACCATTAAACCTTTTTAAATCTAGGATCAGAGTCAGGGAATGGCAAAATAATGGTTATCAGCATACAGGAATTTGACTTTTTAAATGATGCTTTGGTCTTTAAATAAATCAATAAATGGCTATTTGTAATGCTGCAGTACAAAACTTTTGGCTGCTGTTTACAATATCTCTGTCTCCCAACCCACCCACTCGATGAATGCAGAGATATTTTTTAAATAAATAAACATTGTTGCATCTCTGTTATTTGGAAAAAGGTTCACTCACTGATACACATACACACATACACACACCAAAATAAACGGACACAAAGATAAGTTGAGTTGCTAAAGACCACTCAGGGAGACTATAGGGTGTGGCAGGGATCAAGATAATCTGTTCGCCTTTTGAGAATCAAGAATTGTTTTGACTTTCCAGATCCCTGGTGATGATCTGGATAAACCCCTATAAAGAATTGTGTTTGATGATCCACAAGTTTAAAAGATTAACTACACCTAATCTACTGTGAAAGCATTAGTCAGTTAGGCAGTGGTGAGTTGCTACCTAGTTTTTCTGGAAATAATCATTGGCATACATAGTTATGCATGTTAAATATGCAAATTAATGGTAATTGGAGTTTTTTCCTTCCATGGTACTTCCATCTATATGTAAATATATTATTTTCTTCTTTGCTCATTGAACTTTTAGAGGGTATAATTTACTTCATGTTCAGAATAGCAGTTGGTCCTCAATATCCAGGAAGAATCTATTTTCTAAAAGTTGTGAACCTAAGTAAAATCCTTTCCTTGCTTGCCATTTAAATTGGCACCAGAACACACTAGTAACACTTGATCTCATGACACTACCGTTATCTTGTCCCCCAACCCACAAATGCAGATTATTTCTGCTTTGGGAAAAGGAGTTCATGTGAACAGACTAGCCTTGATCTAACTTTGGTAAGAACCCCATGAGATGCCTGTAATTTGAGAAGATGGACAAGCAACATCTGGCCTTAACTATTCACTGGCTATTCAATACTCTTAAAATATTTTTTCTCAACGATTTAAATAATTCATTTTCCTACTCTCAGGGCAGCTACCAGAAGCAAGACAGCATATCACTCTTCTGTCCAGAAATTATTTCATCAGAACAAGAGCTAAATTATGCAAAAGATCCTCACTGAAGATTATTTCAGTTATTTTTATAATTAAAAATGCACATATACATATGATCTGTTTTCTGAATTGAAGGCAAAAGTGATGGGGGGTTTTGCCACTGAACAGAAGTTCAGGAATAAAGAGGTTGCAATTATGGACACAGATAATCTTTGCTTTGTTTTTGATCTGTAGGAGCTGTCCTTAAATAGCTCTGGTACAATCTGTACATTCCCTCCCATCCTTACTTCTTTCTTTTCAGACTAATAAAAAACCAAGCATTCACTTCTGAGATAAAAAGCCATTGATTAAATAACCTGTTTTTAAAATATCTCAGGGCAACTTCCTACTGTTCTAAGTATATGTGAAAAATATTAGGCAGGGTTTGACCTCTATAAATCTTTCAAAAATTTCATATTTGTCAAATGACTAGGCCTTAATATAAATTCAGAAAATAACTCCTGCCTGAGATAATTTTTCAAATACTCATAAACCAACTGGAGAGGGGAGAAAATATTCCAAATCACTTTAAATATCATTCTTTCTGCTTTTTTTCTCCATAGCATTAGCTTCATTTCCTTTACTTTATAGGCATGTGAAAATACTGGTAGTTACCGGTATTTATTGTAAATAATTACTAAGCAGTTTCAAAATGGAAAGAAAAGGATATGAAAGTAGCAAAGTACCTGAAATAATCCTTGTAGCTACAGATATTAAGGGGGTGGGGAAGGAGGGTGACTACTCAATCCTATTTATACTATTCCCAGAGAATTACAGTATTTATCATTCAAAGGAAAGGTATTGGACTTTTCTAATCAGCCTCTCAGTGCTCATAAAAAGGGATTCAATATTAAGACCAACCAACAAAACAAAAATTCTTCCTAGATCAGGTAAAGATCTACTTGATATTGAATCTAGCACCAGGATATGGACACAATAGTGCCATTTTATGTGAGCCCTCCAGTAGCTGAATGTAAAGCATAGGACTTTAATCCTACAAGTAGCGTGTACTGATTCTGATTCAAAGCCATTCTGGTAACTTTATCTCCTATGAATTTCCTTAACACTCTTGGAAAGTCAGCTAACATGCTATCTGTCATTATAGCCTCTGATAAAGATTTCTGTAGTTTTATCACGTGTTACTTGTTATTTGAAGAAGTATTCAAATGTTATTTGAAGAAGAATTTGACAGTATGACTCAAGCTTTCACAACATGCATACACAATTATAACTACAACTTGGCTTTCTTTTAAACCTGAAAATAATTTCAGAACGAAGTTTACTAAGGGCCTTTCCCATCTTTGAGTAAAAACATTATATCCCATCGTGAGCAGTGGTGCAATTCAACTGGTGTAACAACCGGTTCAGTGAGCAGCCTGCCAAACACACGCTTCGTGCGCGTACCCAGCATTTTAAAAATACCATTTTTAGCTATAATACTTACCTTCTGCTGCAGCCCCGGTGAGTAAAACACCTGATGCATGGCAAATCGCTCTGCTGCAAGAATCACCTGTGCTCAAAAACAAGAACTAAACATGGAAAAGGGTAGGGACAGGGCCAAATGATCACCAGAACTACCGGTTCGCCCGAACCAGTCCAAACTGGTAGAATCCCACCCCTGATCTTGAGTCAACAGAAAACAACACCAGCATAAAATCTGCTGTATGCATTGACAATTCTTATCCTGTCTCTATTGCATGTGATCTAAATCAATACCACTAAATGGCATTGTCCTTTTTAATTTATGGGTGTGCCACTCCTTACATGTGGTTATTTTTTTCCCTGGGTTTGCTGTTCTCCTTCAGTAAATGACGAGCTAGCAGGAAAAACATTATTAATCAGTGGCCACAAGGGAGGAGACAGTCTGGCCACTGCCCAGAATAGTCATCTGGACTGGAGTTGTTTGCCTATGATTAAATTAAGTTCAGCAGGTACTGTAAATTAGACAGCACCACTTGATCTAGCATCTGTCAGGAAACAGAGAAAAGATGGGTGAAGGTTGCCTTCTGAATGGACTGAATAATATGATGCATTCTTTCCTATAAGAGATTGTCAGCCTTACAAGGTAAACTAGGCTAAAAAGCCGATGGCATGTAGGTCAGTACTACTTTTATTGTAACTGCTATTGTAAGAATCTTGCAAATCTGAATGTGCTTCTCCCTACATATGAACTTCATGTGAGGGGTTTACCTGAGACATTTTCTCAAGTTACTTCCTTGGCCAAGGCTCAGCTCCTTCTTATCTGACTGTTGTCTTGTTGGTAAGCTCTTCCTCCTGTTCTTCAAAACCATGCTATCTTCCCTATATCTATAGAAATGGTCATAATTAATTGCATTGTAATTAATTGCACTAAAATTGCACTGAAGCAAGCTGGTCAAGAGGATCAGCCCTACCTCTCCAGTTACAATCAACAAACATAGATGTCATCTGAAAGCTTTTCTATGTTCTTTAAGAAATTGTAACAGGGGCAGGTCACAGACTAAACAATGTTGTTTATGTCTTCAAAAGTGGGAGATGGGAGGACCCATACAACTACAGTAGTGGCCAAAATTGTGAAACCTTTTGGGAAAAGTGTATTTTTGAGGTTTGATGGCTAATAACACCACTTTTTTAGTAGTAGTACCATAAAATTATATATCAATGGAAAAATAATTTAATCAAGAATGCAATGCAACGTTTGTTCAATTATCTGTATTCTATGAAAAGTTATAGCCAAATAATCAGAAAAAGGAAGCACAACTTGCTTAGGTTGATATCAGGTAGCTTTCCTTCATCCAATTGTAGCCAATGAGCATGAGTGTTTAGACAGCCAATCAGGTGTCATCTTGTTTAGGCAATGGGCCAATCAGATCACAGTAGGATTCAGTTATTGATGTCATGTACTGAAGCTGAGAGGAGGTTATTTGTCAGTGTGTTATGTGATCGCTATCAAGTTGGTTGGGCTTTTTTGTGTTCTTTCATTTAATGAGCTTGTAAAATGTAATAAAATTAAAGTAATGGTGCAAAGAGTTTACTGGTCACCCAGGAAGCAATGTAAAATAGTATTATTAAGTGAACAAGGCTACAGTTATAAAGAAATTAGAAGAAAAATTGGTGGAAACTTAACCAAAGGTGGCATTTCTAAGTTTTTGAAAAGATATAAGGAGACTCAGTCACTACAAAACCACACTCGTAAAGGCAGGAAAAGGTGCACAACAGCAAGTGATGATAGAAGAATTAAAAGACTCTGCCTACGTGACGAAGAAAATCATCTGGGTATATACAAGATGAAATGGCGCAATGCAATGTGAAGTTGAGTGTAAGGACTATTCAGCGCAGACTGCAGGAAATTTGGCCTAAAATCTAAAATTCCACGAAAAAAGCAAATCCTTCATAAAAGTTATTGCATTACATTCTTGATTAAATTATCTTTCCATTGATATATAATTTTATGGAACTACTCCAAAAAAAGTGGTGTTATTAGCCATCAAACCTCAAAAACACACTTTTCCCAAAGGTTTCCACAATTTTGGCCGCTATTATATATAAAAATCAGCTTAACAATCATACTGGGCAAAATTTTATTTTAAAAAATTAAGCAATCCACTTATGAGAATTTAGAAAATAATGTAGTACCTGACAGGAGCCAGAGTTGGTTTATCAAAAATAAATCATGCCCAATAAACCTATTTATTTAACCGTGGGAATGTAGTGGGCAATGTGTATCTTGACCTTAGCAAAGCATTTAACAAAGTCTCCCTTGAAGATTCTGGTAAAAAAGATGACAAAATGTGGGCATCCAACAAGTGCACCTCAAGCCGGAGAAAAATACTGAACAGGATAGTACAATGCTCCATTCTAGGCCCCTAGATAACCTATTAATAACAGAGTTGGTTGATGGATTAAAATATGATTATCAAATCTTCAGATGACACAATAATAAGGGAATAGCAAAAAAAATCTCAAGAGGACAGTTTCAGGAAGCCCTTTATAAGTTGGATCACTGTGAAAGCCCAGCAAGATGAACGTAAATAGGCATAAATACAAAGTTCTACATTTTAGTGGAAAAGATCGAAGGCATGACTACTGAGTGGAGGAAGCAGTAATATATACATCAGGGTAATTTAATGGATCATGAACTGACATGAAGCAACCTGTGATGCAATTGAAAAAAATTGTGTAGTGTTGGACTGCATCAGCAGATATGTAATATCAAAAACAAGATAAATCATCGTTTCTCTTTATTCTGCATTTGTCAGGCTGCACTTAGAATTTCATGTCCCATACTGGACACCACTTTTTAGAAATATGAAAAACAAATTAAAGTATAAGGTGATAAGGGACTTGGAAGGAAAAACTTATGAAGAACATTTAAAGGCATTGGGAATGATAGCTAATTTCACTGTCTCAAGGACTCAAGGAAAGAAATTAAAAAGAAATAATGTTAGAAACCAATGGAAAGGTTGCGGTCATAATTAACATAAAAGCTCACCTAATTTTGCCAGTAGCACCCAGGCACTAGAATTCATGTCCTGATTGGCTGGATTTACATCTGCCTCAGACTGATCTTCTGCCTTCCCCTTTTAGTACAAATCATCAAAACTTTGTAATGCAATATGGCCTCAAGAGCTTGACACCCACCAACAACTACAAAAGCCATCCCTTTGGTTAACATTCCTGTGATTTTGACACAGGAAACCATTTCACTCATCCTTAAATGCCTAGGAGACATGAATAAAGTCTTAACCACCACTGAAGTACAAAAGTGAAGGGTTATGTAACTGCACCCAGAATGCTCTGCATTTCCCTTACACAAGCTTTTGTCATGAACACAGATGAGTTCCTGGTTTCAAGTAACAAGAGAAGTTGTTCATGGAAACAACTAGGGAACTAAGGAAACAAATCCTAGGAAAAGAAGAGTGCTAAGACACATTATTGGCACAATCAGAGAAGGTCAGCATCCTTCTGACCCTTGTATGACATGCCTCTCAGCACATGATAATGACTACAAGGGCAGTAAAAGCTTGTACATGAATAGCAATACCAATCAGGCATTATGTGGCAGGTGCCATGTACCAACTGTACAATTTCTTCTGCTCCTAAGCCAAAATGGCTGCAGAATGCTTTGCTAGTGACTGGAAGGAGGGACTGTGTCCGTAGCAACCTAAAATGGGCAGTGGGAACTGGGCAAATCCTCATCAGGAGCTGGGAGGAATAAGTACGGAAGAGCTGTAAGGCAGTTCCACTCAAGGGCAAGATGAGATCAAGATACTATTGCATGAGCCAAAGAGAAGATCACGGTCATCAGGGCACATTTGCGCCATGGGGAGTCAAGCGAGGACACAGCATAAGACTGGATATCATCACCTTTCACTGAGTTGATATTTCAGGACAAGGGATTTGCATATGTCACAAGAGATGTAAATTAAAGACTGAATAACATTCTGTAATGTTATTTGCATTACATGTTAATTCAAGCTGGGACAACAACAAAAAATACCACTGGAAATTTTAAAACAGAGATGAATCATACTTGCTAAATGATAATCAAATTCTAGGAGTGTTAAATTGATGTGCAGGATCACCATCTCTCAGATTTCCTCTGCTCACTCTTTTCTTGCAAAACTAAATCTTGTTTTGATCACCAAGTACTTTTGAAAAAAAACCCAATTATGCAAAGAATCAGAAGATGGAAACTTATTAACCTTTTAACAGCTTCACTAATTGCAGTATGTTCAGATGTTATTATAGATGTTTATTTTAATATCTCAAAAACTGTACATAAGATTTCCTTAGTTATTCTGAGTTTGCCCCCTTCCCATAAGATGTAGAGTAAATGGCCATTACATTTTTTGAAGTAATAAATCCATAATGGACTTCCAAGGAATGTCTACTTAGCCACATGGCTGTCCTGATTTACCTAATCAGATGTGATTTATTTTAGGCGACTTTTCTGAGATGCGGTTTTTTTCTTAAGGGTTTCCCATGATGCTTTTAAATCACATTGTGAATTTTAAATCACATTGCTTCAGCTGCTATTTTATTCCCATAGATTGCTGATTTACTGTTTATAAGCCACTTAAATACAAAACTAGAGTAGAAATCTAATTCTTTAGAAATTCCTATTAATAATAAAATACAAATATGGACCATGTCAAGATTTCAGAAGAGATAAATAAAAAAATATGACAAGAGGATTCAACTTCTTCAAAAGTGTTAATAAATCATTCCTGAATAATATTCAAGATTTAATTGTTGTGATTGTAATAGTAGCAGTAGTATAGCATCGTAGTAGTAACATTCATTATAAACAAAGAGAAAGAAAGGGTGGAAAGTCTTTGTCTATACTTCCACTTAGCCATGGAAATTCATGAGACTCATAAGACATTGCTCCTATCTCATCCTCAGCCAATGAGTAGGACAGTCATCAGTTATCCCTGTTGGGGGCAATATGCTGACTCTGTAAACAACTTAGAGAGGGAGAGGGCTGTAAAACACTGTAAAGCGGTATATAAGTCTAAGTGCTATTGCTATACTTTATCATTGTAAAAATTACTTCCCCCTTGAAGTTGATATGATCTCACCACAGCTTTAAAACGTGTAAAATTTGAAATGCTCTATCAGTATTCTCTTGAAAATAAGACCAGACAATCTGTTGTACATAGGATCAAAGGTGTTCTGAGTGCTTCAGGTGATGAAGGCATAGTCTCTTACATCTCTAGTATTTATCCTCCAGTCTCTACCCTCTCTATTACTCCTTTGTATCCTGAGTTCCTTTTATATACCAGCTTCCTCTGCCCCATTTTTGACACAATTTCTCTCTATAGAGAAATTTTGCCATAAAGGAAAAAGAACAGATTCAGGTTCAATAGAGAGATAGCAGTGAGCACTCTTATTGATGATCTTTGGCTGGATGGATCAAAGATAGAGCTACTGTGAGTCTCCTGGTACTATTCAATTTCTCAACAGCTTTCAGTGCCATCAATCATGATTATCTTCTGAGCTGTCACCAACAGTTAGGAATAGGAACAGAGTACCCTCCTTCCTCAAGGGACAGCTCCAACTGGTGATGGTATAGGATAGTCCTAGGCCCCTCAAGTGGGTTCAACACTTACCCCACTCCTATTCAAGATCTACTTGAAATCGCTGGATGAGATCATCCATTTGCCTGGAGTCAGGTTTCATCAGTAAGAAGATGATATCTAATTGTACGGTACACCTCTCTAAATAGGGGCAAACAGGTTGAAACACAATTCTGACAAGGCAAAGTACTTGTGGATTCCAAAACCCACCAATTCCAGCAAGGTTCTATGATTAACTCTGAATTTGGTTACACAACTCTGGGCAGAGTTGTTTCTCAATTTGGGGCTGCTACTTGAAGAGCAGGTGAGAACGATGGTGAAGAAATTGCATAGCTCCCTCCTATGCACCTATTGCAAATTTTCTTGAAAAGGCAGGCATTACTGTAATTAGTGACTTAGTCATCGTCAGAGTGCAATTCAGGATATTGGTTCTCACATTTGAAGCCCTTCATGGTTCGTTCATCAATTACTTTAATTCACTCATAGCTGATGTATGAAATAGGCTGTGTCATCATTAGCTATACTGGCACAAGTCCAAGGCCAGAATGAAAGTATATAATCGCCTGTGCGAGCGCACAGGCTGGGACTTCTCGGGGTGCCGTCCGCAAGACAATGTCAGCTGTCGGTGCCCCGGGGAAGGGCATATTCTGTAATGGTTCCTGCCTTATGGAATCAACTACCCTAGGGGCTCTGGTTGGCTCCTGATCTCCACTCCTTCCGCCACGATCTGAAAACCTGGTTGTTTGTACAGGCTGGGCTGGACTGACCTCCGGGGGGGGGGGATTTTAAATTGGTTTTAAATGGATTTTAATTGGCTGGGCTTGTCTAGTTTAATTTCTTTTTAAAGTATTTATAGTATTTATTGTTCTGTATTTTTAGTTGTGAGCCGCCCCGAGTCCTTTCGGAGAGGGGGCAGCATACAAGTCCAAGCAAAATAAATACATAAAAATAAAATATAAAACCTGTCACATTTTGCCATCCTCAACTTTGGAGAGATCAGATGACAAGTTCTTAGGGTGAACAGAAGGGTTTTAGAGTGTAGCTGTCTGCTGCAGGCACATCTCCTCTCTAGCCAGCATTTACTGTATTATTTCTCTCCAACCCATTGCACTATTAAGTATTTTATTTTTTGAATTTCTTCCAGATCCATTATGTCTCCAATGCCTTTGTTTACCCCATCTTACCAGAATTCCAGAAAGGTAGAGAAAGGAGCAGGTCTCCACCAATTAATATAGAAAAGTATGAGATGAATCAATCCTTACTTCTCACTTTATTCTTATCACAGATAACAAAATATTCAGGTCTTTGCTCTGAAGTCAAACTCTTCCCATTCCTTCTCCAACTGGTGTAATGCTGTGATTGGTGGATGTTTTTCCAGCTGACTGGTGTGATGCTGAAAGGGAGCTTCAGCAAAATCAGAGAAATCCAGTCACCATTAAGTATCATAAGTGGCATATCCACAGGAGACAAAAACATTTTGCAATTTACTCTGAGTAGACCTAAAATAGAAAAGATAGAGGTTGGCAGTGGGGACAGCTAATTTTATGCCAACGGTAGCTTTGTTTTGTGATGACTCACAGTGGAAAACATGGGGGAAAGACCCAGAAGAGAGAGACAACTGAACTTTACAAATGTGAGGCTAAACACAGTCTCTCACAAGCACTCATTTAGAATGGATAAATATTACAAAATTTAAGCAAGGTCTCACCATCACATCTTAGTGTTGGAGAAGAAATTTAAATATCTCCTTCAAAATCTCCAAAAACAGCAGATATATTTAATAACTGGAATATTCAAAGATTTCTTGCCAGCAGTAAATTGAAAATATCAATAATTATTATTGGAACTTTAGTGTGAAGGATAATGGAGGAAGGGAAAAAGAAAATTATTTAGCAAACTTAAGAAATCCCCATAATTAGTTTACAAATTAAAACAGTATATTAATAATTATGCTTCAAATGTTCTGAAATTTCTGTTATTTATTATTCCACTTGTGTTACCGGCTGTAAGTTTAATTCTTATCCTCTTAACCAAGAACTATTGTGTATATCATGTTCTTGATACCTATCCATGTTCCACTTTCAAAAGTTTAAATACAAGATATGAAATCTGATGCAACATTTCTATGACTCCAATTATAATAATTCTTTTAAATGTTGAGAGTGTTTCTGGTGCTTGTTTTTAATATACCCTGGTAATTATAATCATTTTTAAAACACAGACCAGATCATTATTGTTTCATTTAACAATCTAATGCATATTTTTCATATACTATATATTACTTACTACACAATAGTGCTATGCAATGGCTTGGATCTGATTCCAGAAAAATGCTTCAGAGCACACAGCAGTGCAAATGCAATACTCATACCCATCTCTTTAAAACATCTGCCAAGTACAACAGCGATGTGATCTCAACAAAAGAACTGCGAAGCATACTGTGTAAGAGCTGTGTTTCTGCTCCTAATACTCCAAAGCATTCTTCTGGTACAGATAAGTCCTCAAATTACAATCCTTCATTTAGCAACCGTTCAAAGTTACAACAGCACTGAAAAAAGTAACTTAGAACTGATCCTTGTACTTGTAACAGTCACAGCATCTCCATGGTCACATGATCAAATCTGGCTGCCTGGCAATCAGCATGTAGTTATGATGGTGGCAATGACCCAAGGTCATGTGATCACTGTTTGCAAGCTTCCCAGACAGCTTCCAACAAGAAAGCCAATGGGAGAAACAGGATTCACTTAACAACCGTGTGATTTACTTAACAACTGCAGCAATTCGCTTAACAACCATGGCAAAAAATGATCTTAAAATGGAATACGATCACTTTAACCACCACCTTATTTAGCAACAGAAATTCTGATCTCAAATGTGGTTTCAAGCTGAGGCCTCCCTGTATTGCATCTGAAACACCGCAGTGCCCAAGCAGGAAGTCCCCTTAAAGCAGGGGTCGCCAACCTTTTGGATGTCAGGGACCACCAAACTCATAATTTTAAATCCCAGGGACCACTAACCGGTACTATGGGCATGGCCTAATTTGTGGGTGTGGCTTGGTGGTCATGTGACTGGCTGGGCATGGCTTGTATGTAAATATTATAAATATTTATATAAATATTGAATTTTTTATTAAAAAAAGACCAACTTTTACCCAAAATCAGGCAAAGCAGGCAGGCTGATTGAGTTGCTCACAGAATCACAGATTCATTCAGAGATCTATCTATCTGCCATTGCCATTGCTCAGTCTGTCATATAAAATTTGCTAGCAAGCAAACTCACAAAATTAACTCACAACACACCATGTATGTAAATATTGAATTTTTATAAAAAGAGCAACTTTTACCCAAAATCAGGCAAAGCAGGCAGGCAGATTGAGTTCCTCACAGAATCATTCAGTGATCTATCTATCTGCCATCGGCTAGCTCAGTCTCTCAAATTTGCTTGCCGTGAGTCTGCACTGAATAATAGAACCTTCAGTCCTAAGGGAGGTTCGGCTGTGCTTAAAAGCAGAGCCGAAGATCTAAAGACTAGCTAGAAAGAAAGAAATCCAACCATTTCCTGCTTCCTAGCTAATCTAAACCTCCCGGCACAGCAGAACAGATGATGGTCAGAAAAAGGAAAAACAGCAATTTGGCAGGCAAGGAGTGAGTGGGCAGGGAGGGTTCCCACGGGCCTTGCGTTTCTACTTAGCCTGGATTAATTGCTTTTGGGGGTTGCTCTGGGGATGAGATTTCTCTGCAGCCCACCAAAATTTTCTCACGGCCCACCAGTGGGCCGCAGCGACCACTGGTTGACGACCGCTGCCTTCAAGGATAAATACCAAAAACATGTCCAATTTTTTTTCTGACCTGAGTGATATATAGGTGTTCCTAATGAATATTACATACATTCTCCCTTTCTATAAAGGGAGGCAAGAAATTCAGCATGTAAAAGTGCATCTTGTTTCTCCTTATAAAATTCTCATTTACCTTTAAAGTTACTAATTTGTATGTCACACTACCCAGTCGCTTTACTCTACACTGAACTTAGTCCTAATGAGGTTTGTAAGGTTTGGGGGTTTCGCTTGTTATCTAAGAGCCTGCCATTACAGTTTGAATAGCATAGTTTAGAGTTTGGTAGATTGCGAAACTGTCCCAATGGCCTAATTCTTAGGAAACACTTAGGCCTTGTGTTCTCCTGATTCTATTCTCAAATATGTCAGTCACTAGAAGTGTTTCACTTATATTACAACACACACGCACACACAATTAAAAAAAAGAATGTTTTAGCTTTGCTATCTGAACTATGTGATTCTTAATGCTGAAATAACTACACTAATGTCCAAGAATAAAAGCACCCTGGGGAACACTAGTTTGCTAGAACATCATGCACTGTATTAGGGTATTTTCAGCATTCATTTAGAATGAGATATGTACGGTCTCTGGGACTAAAGGCATTTTTAGGTCTAATGCATCACTAAAAGAAAAGCAAAAGCAGTAGTTGGGAACTGAACTAGCTATAGTTTGCAGTTTTTAAATGGGTGTAACACCACATGTCCATTTTGCTCCATTTTATTACTCCTTTCACAGGTTCTAGAATAGAAAGCACATCGTGGCTTGCGTTATGAAATCTGATGTAATAATTTGGGTGCTTCAGGAACTGTAGGAGGTCCAGATCTGCTCTCTCCCCTAAAAGCACATAAAGCCATAACCTACTGGAATGCACTATTTCTGATCGTATGAATACTTATGTTACAATGGTTTCCCACGCAATGTATAAGACATTCTATGGGAAGAATTTACATATCGTTGCATAATCTTTTTCTGTGGCATCCTAGCCTCCCATGTGCTCTGTGTCAATATTTACTTTGCAGGGGGGGGGTTTGATGCATAAATATTTAAACATATACTATCTTACCTGCAATTTGTAGCTCACCTGGTCTTTGGAAGCTTTTACTATGTGCTGCTTCTTCCCATGTGAATCAGGCTTGGATCAACCACACCTCAAATCAACATTTAACAATGGAAGAGGTAGAGGAACAAAGTGAATTTTCAGAGTTAAAAAAAAGCACTTCAAAAATATGGAAAACAGAAGATGAGACAAGGATTCAGAGTTTATCCAGCTGCAAAGGGTCACACTAGCTCCAACAAAAAGATAGGATTTAAATATAAAAAATAAGTAAGACTTCCTGCAGGCTGGAATTGGGAGTAATAGAGGCAGGATAGATATCAACATGAGGGAGTAACAAATTTTATCTTGGTATAGTTTGCTGCCAGCTCATCAATGGGAGGAAAGCACTTCAAAAGAGAAAGCTCTATATTATTATTTTCTCTGCAGCCCAGAAGGGAAACAACAGACTTGAGTCATAATCAGCTATACCGGCATTAAGAAATTTTCTTCGTTATTCCATCATCCAGGGCTGGACTCAAGGTGTGCAAAACCTGTTATGTTTTGCCACTCTCCACCTTGAACAGGAGGTGGTTAGTTCCTATTTCTACCAGGGTGCCCCAACTGGCTAATGTTTTCCTGCTCTGTAGTGTTATACAGTACTTAAAATGGAGTGTAACAAAGTCAGCCAGTAAAACCAATCACTCAGCTATTACAACTGGTGTACTCACCATTTAGCAGTGACTCTGAAGAAATGCTGTAGGAAAAGGATAGAAATTGATTATAAGAACAGCATTCATGTTGCCATTATTTTATTCTTATTTTATTCTTATTAAATATATTGTGATGCTTCATAGACAGATGGCCTGCAGTTCAGCAGTGGAAAAAGACTATATTGTCAATTGCTCCATTGGAATGACAGTAGTATTTTTTTAATGCATTCCCAAACCTTGAGCTCCTAGAAGAAAGATGAGAGATTATTTGCACATAAATAAAAGGTGACAAAGCATTAACATTTTGAAAATGTTGAAGCTATTATGACATTGGCTGAAAGGTAAAAAAAATACCACTATTATTCCAGTATTGCCAGTTCAGAGACTTTCAACATTCCTGAATTAAAGTGCTACCCATTCATTCTTAAGTCGGGGAGAGCATGAAATTTGCTATCTACCTGCCAATCTCTATTCTGCTTCTACAGTGTCTGTTGTAACTCACTACTGGAAGGTGCTATCCTAATGTTGTATGTGTGCACAGCATACGATAAGCACAACTACAGTTTGGTTGATTCTCCCATTTGCTTTCCTCTGTTCTGTATGTAGCCAGCCAGCCAGGAAATCTGCCAATCATAGCACTGCAGCAAGATCTTCTCTCAGGACCTGGGCTCTCTCCTGTGTCCATCCTAATATACCCATCTTATTGTGATATAAGGTGGATAAAGGTTAAAAAGTAGAAGAGTGGGCTTGTGAAAAGAAATCAATCCCAAGCACCACTTTAAGATTCTCCTCGCCTTCATTCCCTTTCTTTACAAAGACAACAAATGCCAGATTCTGAATTTCTCTGTTTTATCCTTCAGAGGCAAAGGGGCAGGTTAGGCTGTCCCATCACTGCACTCCTTTGTTCCTTTAGGCCTGCACAAAAACAGGAAGGGCCACAGTTAAAGTACTTACAGTTCTATGCGCTAAGCACTCTGGCATTATCACACAACTCTGACAGGTTGTCAGCACTGTGTTTAGCTTTTTTGGAGTCAACTACAGGTACTCCTTGACTTTAAAAGAGTTCATTTAGTGACCATTCAAAGCTACCACAGCACTAAAAAAAGTGACTTATGTCTGGTTTTCACGATTATGACCTTTGCACCACCCCCATGGTCATGTGATAAAAATTCAAGTGCATGGCAACTGACTCATATTTATGATGGTTGCAGTGTCCCAAGGTCATGCGATTACCTTTTGAGACCTTCTGACCAGCAGTTAATGGGGAAGCCAGATTCACTTAACAACCGGGTTACTAACTTACAAACTGCAGTGATTCACTTAACAACTGTGGCAAGAAAAGTCAAAAAATGGGGCAAAACTCACTTAACAAATGTCTCACTTAAGAAAAAATTGAGGCTCAATGGTGGCCATAAGTCAAGGACTACCTGTAGATGAGGTTAATCAGGGAAAAGTTAAGGAGGAGCACTCCAACATTAGCCTGAAACAGTCACTATCGGCTGTTTTGATCCCATCCACGACTTAATTTCCAAAATGGTGATGTATAAAAGATTTTAGACAAATTATGGCTACTGTTAGATGCTGAGAGCTTGAGGGGAAAACCATTTCACTTCAGATCAAAGCAACATCAGGAGACAGGAAAGGAAAAATATGTTGTCAGAGCATGTTTGTACACAGTTAGACACGCATGAGGAATACCCTTTATCAGTAGTGGGCAAAAGCCCAGAAAGAGCTGAATTGAAAAAGAGCATGGAAATAGCCACAAGCCATCCTATGTATTGAAAGGGTATGGCAACGAAGTTAGAAATCACCTTGATGATAGTGGATGTATCAGTGGAATTAAGATACCATTTGTCAGTGATTTAGCAGAGGCAGTGACCAAAGGGCAGGAGTTCAGAATGGGAGAGCCAATTTCATGCTAGCATTATTTGGTACCCACTCAATAGCATTTTAAATTCAGGAGCAATTGCAAGGTCTTTTGATTGTGCTTTCAGTTAACCAGGTGAAAGCACCAAGTTGCAAATGAATCCAAACCTAAGGGTACTTAGCTGACTAAATTACCGATGGGCATTTATAGTACACTTCACCTTCATTTTTGTGAGTCTCTTCTCTGGTTAAACCTGTAAATCTTCCATCTTTTCTCAAAATATTTTTTTTTTCAATTTAGTGATGCATACCTGTGACTGGGGAACTATGTTAGAATATGGTGGCATGTTAATCTCTTGAACATAGGCCTTTTTCAGTGATGGCGGCCCAATTTTTTTTAATACCACCCTCTCCCTATATGTAAAAAAACACTAATATTCAGAAGTGTCTTAACAATTCTATTTCAGGCTTGCTTTTAATTAAACATTGCACTCGTAGTCTGTGTCTATTGTTTTAAACTGCTACTATTCTGAGTGGCTGGGTTGTGGCATACAATAATTATTTTCGGCTTGTAATGGTCTTTGCAATGGCATGGTAAGTATTGGAAGGAATCACCCGGGATCCATGATAAATAAAAAGCCAAAGCCCACAAAATAATCTTCCCCCGAATTACCCTCCCCTCTTCTCTCTCTCCACAACGCAGGGCCTGAAAAAAAAATCTTAACAAAGAAAGTTTGTGATGCTTTGTACAGGAGGCGGCTTGAAAGGAAGCGTGGTTTCTATGCCTGGCGCTGGATGAGGCGGAGGGGGGGGGGAGTTGAAGGGACCTCCATGGCTCTGCCGCGCAGTGTCACGTCTTCCTCCCAGAGCACCGCTTGCTGCTGGAGGTGTGAGTGGATTCTCTCAACTGCATTTTGACAGCTGGGAGCAGGGGAGAACCGCGGCGGCGGCAGCAGCTGAAGACATTCTTCTATGCGCTGCGCCGCCCCTCCTCCTCCGGGAAGTCAGCTCGGCCCGGCCCTATCCTTGAGCGGCGGGACCGAGCCGCCTGCTCTTTTTCCTCCTCCTCTTCTTCGGCTCGCAGCTTAACTCGCACTAGCCAGACAGGCCCGGGGAGTCCGCGTCGCCTTTCCCTTGCAGTACAGCGCTGGAGGCAAGAAGTTGGTGGCGTGTCTGATGAAATTTCCCAAGTCGGTTGCCGCAGCTTCAATGCAGGAAGGCGGGAGAGGGTTAAAACTAGGCGCGCCCCCGCAGCCCATCAACGCCACCGCCACCTGCTTTTCCCGCCTTGCTCTCTAAGCAAACGGGGAGGTGGTCCCTTGATTTGAATCGACGATATCTATAGTTTGCACTTAGCGGCCGCCGGATGATGACTCAGCCCGGAAGGTTTGCGAGGTGGGACCCACTTTACCGTCCTTAGAAGTGGTTTCAATTGCTTCAGGTTCAATTGTTTGCTGACGGGGGGGGGAGAAAAGGAGGGCAGGACTTTTTTTAAAAAGCAAATCCGTGAGTATAAAACAGAGATGATGCAACGACTGCGGTGGAGTTACAGAAGAAAGGGTTTCATCTGTTCCCGCCCCCTCTCCCCTCCCCTCCCCAATAATAATCCGCAGGCCTGCAAATTGAAATCCTCGTGACCGGGAGCGCGATAAGATCGAGGATGGAGATAGTTCAATATGGAGCAAAGCCAATTTTTTTTCTCCATTGGAACATTGTCCATCTTTATTTTTCCATTCAGCCAAACGGCACAAATCCTCCCACCCCGTTTCAGGGAAGGGAACAGGAGTTCTAAGGCAGTTATCAACGGCTCGTGCTGTCAACTAAGTTGTAAAGAAAATGAATCCAGATCATCAAAAGGCTGCTCGTGCTATCAACCTGGGCGTGCATGAGTATTGTGTGCGCGTTTTTCCCGATTTAGAGTCCTCTAGGTCGGATCCAGAAACTCAAGTGGATCTCAGCCGTCTTTCCCTTCCTCTTTTCAGAGCAACCCGAGCAAGGTTGCAAATGCTTTTAGGGTTCTCTTGCCACCATAATGCTGTGTCTCATTCGAAATTGGATCTTCGCAACCTATCCCCCTCTCCAGGTCTCGCCTTTTGCTATTCGTACTAATTCAGTGTGCTGTTACACAAGACAAGAGAATCTATTTACCTAAAGAAATTCCGATGAACTAGTGGCCTTTGTCTACCTTGGCGAAAAAAATTCTGCTAGCATCACCGGTGGGTATGGTCTCCTGCTTACATAAAGAGGGGGGGGTACACTAAATTAATGGAGGAGGGGATCTTTTCCACTGCAATAGCGTGGCTTTTCCCGCCGATCTTGCATACGATGCAAAGCCCTTGGCTTTGTCGCGATCTATTTAACGCGACCGCGGCTGCTTGCTCTTGCAACCTGCAGTTCGATGCAGCAACTTCGCATCCCGAGATATAATCTCTGCTCCCTGGAGTGCGTAGTAATACTTTGGGGGAGGCCACGCCCCCGAGCGTGGTGTCAGAGTGAAATAGAGGCTCCGGTTGGTCGGGTTGGCGGACAACATCTGCTGGACTCCTTCATTCAAGTGACACCCGAGCTTTGAGACGTATTTGAGGAACCATCCGTTGCCCCTCCGGGCCACTCTCAGTACTTCCATCAGCGGCGTTCGCTTCGCAGAGTCTCTGCGTAGTTGGGACGGTAGGAGATTCTGGGTCTTTCGCAAAAGAAGCCGAGAGAGAAGGGCGGGCGGGGGGTTTGGCGGCCTCCAGTCGGCGTGGTTTGGCTACACACGAGGACCATGTGTGCAGAGTGCTTACGGAAATTGGTGACCCTGGCGTTGGTCTTTGCAAGTGTGGATGCGGTGGTGGGCACCGAAGCCACGCATCCTCCGGAAGGTGCCCAGGACAGAGCTCCTCAGCAAAAAGGGCGGATGTCTCTGCAAAATTCAGGTACGCGGGTATTTCTTGAGCAAAACGCATCCGAGCATGATTCGGTTTCTGAGGCGAGGGAGCTGCGGGTTAAGGCCAGAGTTGCGTCGCTAGGTGATAAGCATCGTTCATATAGGCGCTGGGAGTGACAACCAGAAGTCAGCGAAGGAAATAGAAGTGCTTCCAGCAGCTTGGAAGCTCTGGCTAGCCAAGCACGTGTTCCACCATTTGAAACTACTGTATAGAGGCAACCCTTCCATCTTCTATCTAGGCAAAGAAAGTCGTCCCACAAGGAATGCAATATCGTAGTGAAGCCTGTGAATCTTCCATCGGAAGGGGGGCGCTCCCTCCGCTCTCTTTCTCTGCTTTAAAATAAAAGAAGGGCAGCTTGCAGAACTATGTTTGCTTTTTGCACGTCTTAAAACTGCTCAGCTCCCATCCTTTAAATAAAAGGAAGGCAGAAGGAGGGGAGGACACAGGCATCGGCGCAGGTTTAATGCAGAAGCGGGGAGATGTTCAGAGGTGACTAGGCTAGAACAAAAGTCCTGAAAATCCTTTCTCGGCAGCAAGCGAGGTCATCCAACTAGTAGTATTTTCTCCCGTCCTTTTTGATTTTTTTAAATAACCTTACCGGGTCCTTTGCCTAGCATAAATGGAAAGACATTTGGGAGACCCCCTTCCCGGTTTATTCCTCACTTGTTCACAGTAGGGGCGCTGGCTGTCCAAGTTTTTCAGCTACTCACAGGTCAGGCAGGATATATAGACGCTCCTGATGTCAGAAGTAGACAACTGCGTTCACACGTGAATCACTCCTCTAGGCAGCGCTCAGCCCGCGGAGGCCAGGGCATGTGAGCGGAACTCTTGCATCGGACCTGGTGCCAGCGTAAAGCTAACACCTAAATCCAAGCTACACACTTACACAACGCTGGATAAAGAAACTCTTCTCTATGTGCAGCTTCCCCTTTCTGTATAAAACAGTGCAGGCAGCCTCGTTGAAAAGAAGGCAATATCTCCTTTTGCTTTTTAAGGCTGTGGTCGGATCTCCCCCTCCCCACCCCTTAAAGGAGGAGTGAGCTGCATTATTTCTTTTGCAGTATTCTATTTCTATGCAAGTAATCCCAGAATTGGCTTGTACTTGTCCTTTTTAGACATTCCTGTTTCTTGTAATGCTATCAGAAGGAAATCTCTGGAGTCTTCCCTATCTTGAATATCCTTGGAGGAGATGGTTGTAGAATGTCTAGTTTTTCTATTACTGTTGTCATTGATCGGGGTTTCACTTTGATATTTAACTAGTTTAACACAATGTTGTTGTAAATATGCATAGAATAGAAAAAAATATAGCCCACTTTCAAGAGTAGTCAAGGAAACCAGAAAATTAGCAGCGGGGAGCTCTGACCTGAAAATGTATCTGAAACTTTGTGAATAGTTTCACTAATTTCAAGATGCACTTACTTTAAAGGAAGTATTTGGGGACACTGGTTCAGATAAGAAGACCCAATAAATACTTGCATAACTTTATCAGATGCAGTTTTCTTTGAACTAATTTTCAATTTTGGATCTTAATTTACAATGATCAAATCAACCCAATATTTTTAATTATCTTACATGATGATGAAAAGGGTATTCTTGAATCTCATTCCATTTATCTATACAACAACCCTTTGAGGTAGATTAAAATGAGACTTCACTCAGTGATTTTTGTGACTACCCAGTGATTTTCATGACCTGGGTGGGGACTTTAACTTGTCTCTCCAGTTCAGTGTAATAATTTAAACTACTGCATCATATTGACTTGTGTCATTAAATTAGTTCAGTTATGGATTTAACAGTGGCTTTTTCTTTTGATCATATAATTGTTTGCAAAGCATTACCATTCTCCTACATTACCATTCTGTTCCTCTTTTGAAATGAAGAAGTGGTTAACAAGTATTCTTTTGCCTACAGGTATATATAATAGTTGTAGACATTTACTGTGGTGACTGTTCATTTTCAGCTGAAATCCAGCACTGCCTGGTCAGTGCTGGTGATGTTGGCTGCAGTGTATTTGAATGCTTTGAAAACAACTCTTGTGAGATTCGAGGTTTGCATGAGATCTGCATGACATTTCTCCACAATGCTGGAAAGTTTGATGCCCAGGTAAGCAAATGCAACAATTTGAGGCATAGATAACTAGATCCAGAATCAGCTAATATGAAAGTATAAAATAGTATGGATTTTTATGAAAATTACTAGTTAAGGTTTTAAGCAAACAAAGCAACCAGTCAGGTTTCAAACTTCCTTGAACAGAATATACTTATAATGTAGAATGTTAATTCTTTGTAAATATTCTCTTGAATCTATCTGACCTTTATCACCTATTCAACCCTCTTTTAGTGCCATAAGGTATACTGCAGCTCTCTTTCAAGCCCTTCCAGTTAAATCATAATTCCACATAAGGAGACTTTAGATCTATAGATAAAATAAGAATGGATATTACAGAATTATACAGAGTTTTATTACTGTATGTGAAATATCAAATACACATCATCTCCTTAGCAAAGGGCTGATTGAGGGTAGGTTAATGTATATGGGAAATAATTTTCAGCCCACAAATAATTGTGAAAAGACTACACAGTAAAAAGTCCCATTGCTAAAGAAAACTGTTACTTGGTTTGAAAAGCACTTTGCCTCCTGTGTTAAGGATGCATCACTGATCCAGTGCAAACAATAGGTTTGGATTATACTTTTTCCCATCCAATATTCCTTATTGGAGGGGTCTTTGGTGCTCTTTGAGCTTGCTAGTTTTCTTGTAGATGCAGCCCCTTTCTTAGGTAGTTTACAATTAGAAATATTAAAATAGTACAATAAATACAATATGAAAAAAATTTACAAGGAGGGAAGGAATATAGAACTATTTATTCATAACATTCATACAGAGGAAGCCTGGATGAAGAGAAAAAAATTCAGCACATGCCTAAACAATATAGTAGATGCCCTTGTGAATTTAGGAGAAGAGCTATTGATTTGGAAAGCTCATTGTTCCAGGTACAAATTAGTATGGCAGATCCAAGCCATAGTGACATTTTAAACAAATTAATTCTGGATGATAATGCAATAATATAACAGTGGGTCATCCTTTAATGTCATCTTATTCTTGCTGCTTTGAAGTGCCGGCATTTTCAATTTACCTTAAAGACCTGAAGTTGAAACGCTATTAAAGTGACTGGGCCCTCGATGCTTCTTGGCACATTAAAATGGAAAGGGGTTTATTCTGGATGCCTCAGTCCAAGGATGCCAAGTGAGGAATTCTCTTTTGCTCAGTCTTATCTCTGACTCCCTTTATATGATCAGTTGAATTAATTTCTGCAGACGAATACTGAGCCACAGTGTCATTGGAAGTAACTGTCTCTGCTGCTTTATTCTAGTGATTCCTTGGCAGCCCACCAACATCTAAGTACATTCCTTAGCAAGAATCTGATATTAAGTTTGACTCTTTCATTTTCTCTCCAAACTGTAGATTGTTGAAGCATCCTGTTATTATGCCTGGTACAACAATTTTCCCATTTCTGAGAAAAAGATTGCATTGGTCAGATGTATTTGGCTTGACCAGCAATTTACAGAATGTGCATTGATAATTGAAAGTTTAAACTTGGGACTTAAAAACAGATTTTTATAGAAATCTTTTGTTTGCTTTTCCAAAAATATAACAATGAAGGTTTCCTTCCAAATTAATAGGTTTACATTTATAGTGTATTATCCCATAATATTTTTAAGTAAAGAAATATAAGTAACAGTATGTTTATTCAAGTGTCATTTCAATATTTTTCATATTCTTGCTGACTGTTTCTGTGATAAAATAATAATCTCTTATACATTCCAAATAATGAAATTTCTTCCTTTGTTATTACGAAACCAAACTAACGGAATAAAATATTTTGTCAGTGATTACCAGAGAGTATCTTTCCCTTCAAATGCACGGTAGTTTTATAAGGCAAAAACAAGTTGAATCTAATCTGCTTAAGAAATGAAGGACCAACAGAAGAAGTTCCAGTTTAACAGATAAAATTATATTGCCATAAAATTGGAGTAGGAAAAAGAAAGTTAGCTTCTACCCAAGGGTAGGCAAAATTTTCAGCAATGGGTTCTCTGCCTGGTTGCTGGGTAGGCGTGGCCTAGTTGGCCTCCTGTATCATAGGGGGGTGTTTTCACCTTACCCAGGCTCCAGAGACTTTCCTCAAGCCTCTGGATGCGCAAAAACAGCCTCCCCTGTTTCCGGCCTTGAGCCCACCCCTGCTTCCAAAGCAGGCTGTGTGGAGACTCCTGGATGGGGTGGGAGGAGCCAGCCAGGGGTGGGATTTGGCAGTTCTCCAAACCGGCCATAACATTAGCTACTGGTTCTCCCAAACCCAGGCAAACCTGTAGCAGCCCACCCCTGCTTCTACCAGTATGTCTTATTGATTAGTGACTGACTGCTCATTAGCTAGGATGAGGGAAAATTTTAAAAAGGAGGGATCGCAGGCCATCTCCTATTCAGCAAAAATAATTGTTATCCAGTTATTCAAAACAGTTTATCACTGAAGTATGACTGTCAGAATTGGCAGCAAAAGGAGGTGGAGTTAAACTGGTACTTTGCTTAGATCTTCCTTGCATCCTTGACAAGTGTAGTTAGAAGCGAATCAGACATTCTGTAATTTTTTAAGGCTTCCATCTTCTTCCTAACCTTTTGCAGAAGTTAAAAAAGAAATATTCCCATCAATGTATATTCATATCAGAATGCTGTTAGTTGGGCTTGGGGGAAGAGCTTTTTTAGCATCAAAAAGTTTATCTGAATGGTCCTGGGCAAAAGGAAAAAATGAAGAAGAGAGAAATAGACTAACAATTAGAAGAGAAAGAACCTCGGTCCTAGAATACATGCTTATTTGTCCACAGATCTTACTGAATTTAATGGACTTAGTCAACTCTTTTTCATTGGGAAGCCTCACTATATTCATTTGGGTTTATTTCCACACATGAATAGGATTGTGCCTCTGAAGAGAAAAGCCACATTGCATTACTTAACCTCTAGAGTGCAGAAGAAGATACTTAGGATAGCAAATCCCCATCTTCTGAAAACTAAAAAATCATTTTAGTCTTCTTTTACCTCCAACTTCCATGATTCCTCTAACGATTGAAATATACCTTAAAATCATCTTTCTAAGGGCTAACATATGATACAGTATATCAAAGGTTTTCTATCATTATCTCTATAATGGATGGGCCCATGTAATTATGTTAAGCCATGAACAAACCTCATGGCATTGTGCAATGGGTGAATCCATCGATTATATACTGGCTACCTTTCAAGAGCATTACTGTGGTACTAGTTGTGCTACCAATTTAATATCGGAATCGATTACCATTATCATCAAGGTTTTTCTCCAGAGTAGAAAATAAATCCCTGTTCAGATCTTGATATGGCCCCAACCAGGGTGGGATGGGGTGGGGTGCAAGCCTCACAGAGGTCAACTGAATTCAGCAGAACTGTGGAATCTTTTCAGCTTCAGGTTGTGACGAAGCTTTAAACTCAGAAAACTCAATTTTTCAACAGACCCTCATTTCCCTCCATGATCATGATGAATGAAGTATTTTCCAGTTTGTCTGAGTAACTCTGAAAAGCTTATCCAAATTGTGAAAGTGAGCAAGCAGAGTGCTGAAGAGAACAAACAAGTGGCATGGACGCATTGGATTTTTGTTCTCCTTGCAGTCACTCTTCATCTTTGCATCATTTCTGAAAGTTGTGTGAAGTAGATTTGGGAGAGCCTCATTTGAGCAGGAGTTCTCTCACACTATATACAATCGGGGTCTCTTCCTAGACACTTCAATAGCACAGGACTGGGATTGCAGTCTGCTTCCTGGAGCTTACTTGATAGTGGCTGGCAGTATTGCATTAATTGGATTTTCCACAGTAATAAGGACAGGATCACTCAAATACATTGTGAAAAGTTGAAAAGGGTTTCACCTGCTAGGCATGACAGGTGGCAAGCAGGGGACTAGGACAGCGTAACTGTTTGCAACAACAGCTACCCAAAGAATGTTACATGCTATCATTTGATTTCAGACTATTGAAATAGTGAAGACACTACACGTAAGATAATGAGTAACATCAGTTTGGCAGGTCAGCTTCCAGAAGGATGTAACAGCACAACAATAATAGTAATGGCAGATCGGTATATTTGTACCAAACTATCACAACATAATCTCACAGTCTCATGGAGAGATTTTAGGCTGACTTTGCTGGCATGAAAATGAGAACTCTTTATTGCCATGAAGATAATGCATTGGTTTTGAATTGACTGGTCCTTTCCAGGATATGTTACAATCATATCCAATGCCTATGTGTAACTCTCCCAAGTATCATTAATAAGAGGAGCAATTCTGCTGTGTCTTACACCATCTTCTGAAATTCTTTTATTGCTGGCTAGTTAGAATTTGCAGGATGGAAGACATTAAAAGAGACAGTTTGGTCTAGTGGCTACAGCACCAGACTAAAAACCAAGACACCGTGAGTTCTAGTCCTGCCTTAATCATGAATGCTGACTTTGGGCCAGTCACATTGTTTCAGCCCAACTCACCTCACAGGTTTGTTGTTCTGGGAAAAATAAGAGGAATAAGATGTGTTGAATGTGTTTCCTGCTTTATTTATACAAATAATAAAGACGGGGTATTTAAAAAATGAAATAAAATTTTATTTTTATGCCAGGAAACCCCAGAATTTTGGGATTGAAATTGCCCCCATTATTACCCCCAACACCAAGGGCCCTCCTCCTCTTCCTGCCACAAGGAGCCCAAGTGGTAAATATGGTTTCCAGAATTTGCCTCACAAAGGGTTTGCTTTCGGGGAGCAGATTTTATAGCCCTCTAACCTCTCTTTCCCCCTCTACTTTCAGAATTGCTTGGTTTAGGCATCAGCAAAGGAAGGCTAGATACTAATGAGGGTTAAATGTCTAGCAGACACTGAGCACCTGCTACAACCAAAGAAGGAAATAATTGATTGGGATTAGAGGAAAATATTTATTATCTTAGAACAGGCCTGTCAAACTGGCAGCCCAGGGGCTGGATGCATCACACATAGGCCACGCCCACCCTGGCTCCGCAAAGGCAAAAAATGTCACGATACATCACTTGAGGCAATCAAGTTTGATACCCGTGTCTTAAAACTTTTAAGAGTAAATAAGCAACTTCTTTTCCAGGTATTAATTGAAAAATGCAGATGGATCACAAGACATATGCTTAATGGACATGAGTTTAGGTGTGCTTTTTCTTCTTTTCTCATCTCAGGGGAAATCCTTCATTAAAGATGCCCTGAGATGCAAGGCACATGCCTTGCGGCACAAGTTTAGTTGTATCAGTCGCAAATGTCCTGCTATCAAAGAAATGGTGTTCCAGCTACAGCGAGAATGCTATCAGAAGCACGATCTCTGCTCTGCAGCCAAAGAGAATGTCCAGGTCATTGTGGAGATGATTCATTTCAAAGACTTGCTACAACTTGAGTAAGTAAAGAGAGGGAGCGTCTAATCTGCTAGCGTAAGTTCCGGACAGTTGCATGTCCCTTAATTTTATTCATCTGAACCAGAGGAAAATTTTAGTCTGCAACATTTAGCGATACAAATGAGCTATAGATAGCCTGTAGAGTTGCAGCCATGTCACAAAGGTGAACTGAAATGGCCATGCCCAATTTTTTAGAATCCTTCTGTATAAAATGTATTGCCCACTCTCTTCCTTTCCTTTTTTGAGTAAATAAATGATCATTCTCTGATCACTCCCAAATTTTTCCCTTTAATACACTTAGATATGATAGTGAGATCTGAGGTTTATTATAGCAATGGAATAAAATTAAACCATATTTTCCATATAAAATGGCTTCTCTTTTTTGTTGGTCATTTGCTATGAAAACCCTCTGCTCTGTAATTTATTGTTCAGATTCATGCATTAGGAAGAAGAAAAATAAGATTTATCTCGTACACAGAAATGAGTTTGAATATAGATCTGCTCCTATTATAATGTGAGAATTGGCCATAGTGTAGAATTTCTGTGTAAGAGAGAAAAAAATAATCACATTATTATATGGAGAAGCAGTGGCATCCACCAGTGGAGTAGAAAAAAGATGGCAGGCATAACTATACTATTTGTGTCCTGTAGCAATAGTGGTAATACTTAAGATTTCTATATTGCTTCATAGTGCTTTACAGCTCTCTCTAAGCAGTTTACAGAGTCAGCATATTGTCCCCAACAATCTGGGTCCTCGTTTTACGGATCTCGGGAGGATGGAAGGCTTGAGTCAACCTTGATCCCTGTCAGGATCGAACTCCAGGCTATGGGCAGAATTTGTCTGCAATACCATGTTCTAACCACTGCGCCAACAGAGCTCTTATACTTTTTTTATGTGCATGCAAAGCATATTAAAAAAAGGTGGAGCTTGGATTATGCTCACCATTTTGACATTTTCACTCCCATTGCTGTTTGTAAGTATTCTGTGGGTGCTTCTGATTGCTGCATCACATATTGCATAATTGGCTTAGACATCATGAAGGAAAATGCCAGTCCTCACCAACACATAACCTTTCAGTATTTGCTGAAACTTAAAACATGTAGAATTCTGTTGAAGCCAACTTTTTGTGAATGGCTGGCAGAAACCTTAACTTTTAATATCTAACCTGCCAAAATATAGGTACAAATACTCCACTTAACTCCTCCAATCTCTTATTCAGAAGCTTATTTTTTCTACTCCAAGAATGACAACAAACAGATACTTAAAACCTACAGTTATGAGCCCTTTAAATTAAAATTTTCAGTGAATTCTGTGTTAGACGTTCATTTGGATCAGAATACCTTTAAAAATAATGCAGTTTTGACAGCAACTAAACCATTAAATCTGGAAACATTTTAATGCTTCTAAAATTAACATCAGCAGTTGTTGAAGAAATAACTTATCCCTGTACTCTTTCTTACTTCATTTACAATTCCATACTTAATTGCTTTGCATTGCTTGGTGTTGGAGATAAGGTGGAATAAATTTGTGTTTCTTAAACAGATAGTAGAAACGCTCAGTATAGCCTTGAAGTGCAAGATGGGCAGCAAATAAATTAAATAATAAAAAACTAGTAAAAATCATCTCACTGGCACTAGGAAACTAAATACTTGAATCACCGCGGGAGAAGATCTTAGCTGCAACTCTGTTCATTCAGCTCCACATGCTGCTGTCCGAGAATAGAGTCTCCTTTCTTATCTGTTCTGGAAAATGCTCCCTTGTGGAACTTTTTTTGCTCTTTGCAAATAGATTCATGCTGCAGAAATGGAATAGAATTTCTGCTCTGGAGTAGGAGCAGAATTCCTTTTACCCATATATCTGTAAGCTAAGGGTTAGGGTTATATAGCTTAATGGAAACAACAAAGGAACTTGGGAGTCAAGTTGTTTATCCTGATAAAACTCTTTTTCCAGTAACTTGTACATAATTGTAGCATATTACAATTGTATGGTTCTTATCTTATATATAAAACAATGCCTTAGTACAAGGTCACAAATTATAAAATATTATCAACCATAAAATAGTTTGTGACATTTACGTAATATTTTCTGTCTCCACATGGTATCTAGTCAAAAAAATCAGGGCACATAATTACATCTCTTGAAGTATGGTTAAATTCAACACTAAGTAGTTGATTCTAAGATGGAGATATGTCAGAAAACTTTATCTTAAAAGATACCATTTCTCTCTGCATTATTTCAGAAAATAATAATCTGCCTTGTTTATGTTTATTAGATTATTCATATTTGTTACAGCCACCCAATTCCAATGGACTCTTGGTGGCATACAAAACCAAAAAAATCCATAAAACAGATAGACCATCCAAACTAAAACCAACAAAAAGCAAACAGTAGAATCCTCAAAAATCCAACACAATAATAAATTAACCCTAGGCATATTGATATTGCTTATATATTTATTGACAAGAATCTATCTATGAACACCTGACCTGTATTCAAATGTGTTATTTAGTTCAGAATTACAGCCATTTTTACAATCCTTTTTACTGGCTATTCCTTAGCATTTGTAATAATGCATTGCAGTTTACTTCAGTGATACGTAAATGGCATATAGTGTTTTACTTATAGTCCTAGTTCAATACAGTGGTGGGATTTAAATTTTTTTACTACCGGTTCTGTGGACGTGGCTTGGTGGGCTTGGTGTGGCTTGGTGGGAGTGGCAGGGGAAGATTACTGTAAAATCTCCATTCCTTCCCCACCCCACTAACCTGCTTTCCAGCTCCGTTCTCCTGTGCAGGGCAACAAAAGAAGACCCAGCCAATCAGCTGGGACTCAGGCAGAGAATAGATGGGGGCGGGGCCAGTCAGAGGTGGTATTTGCCGCTTCTCCGAACTACTCAGAATTTCCGCTCTCGGTTCTCCAGAACTGATTAGAACCTGCTGAATACCATCTTTGCAACAGACTCAAATGTGCCTGAATTTTTTAACGCTTTGTATGCAAGCAATGTATCATTCATTTGTGGATCATGTTGCATTATGCATGTTCTGTAGAGAATATAACCCGGATCATATTTTAATGGCAGATAGGGTTGTGGGATTTGTTTCCTTTTCTTGAAAGATGGAGTGGTGCCAGGGATAATAAAGGTTTTGCTTCACATTCAGGCCAGCACTGATACTGCATTGGAGTGGCAAGTCAAATAGCTCTTGCATGCTGGGTGAGATAATGTCTTAAGTAATTTTGCCTCCTGGAGTAATTCTGCCATGGAGTGCCAAGACAAATTCCTCTTGCATGCTGAGTGAGACAAATACGCCCTTCAGATTTCTGTGGGCCCCTTCCATGAAATTGGCAACCAACTAAATTATAAATGACTGGTAGTTAAATGTGATTATTTAGTTCAGTGGTTTGCAGACTGTGTTCTGTGGCAAGATGGAGAAGCTGACAGATTGCACATCATCACTGAACTGGCCCAGGAGACAACGCCATGTGCTCTTCCCAACTCACTTAATTTGGTGGTGAGATGCAACACCTAATCATGGCCCAGCAAAACAAAGCACGCACAAGAGAACATGTCCCAAAATCCACAGCAGGCTTCCCTGGTAGGATTGTACTGTTCCTTGGCAGAAAAAAAAAAGGCTGCTGCAAGAATTATTCAAAGAAAGAAGATAAACATAGACCTAAATGGAGAAAAAAAATCTACTTATATGCTGTGTAAGGCTGGAATTTTACTCTCCTCCTCACATAATTAACCACAAAAAGGGAGGGCATTTAAATTTCAGGCCAAATGTTCAACTTTTCCAATACTTGGCTTTAGACAACAGTAAATAAATTGTTTTTCCTTTAGCTTGACCTAAAGATGTAAAGATTCTGGAAAATTTGTAAAACAGTAGAAAAATATGGAGTTTTCTAATATTTTGTAGAAAGAAACAGAATTGGGAAACGAAGAGTTGAAATACCGACAATATTTTTAAATTATCCTTTATAACTCTAAATCAGTGGGTGCTGCTTCTGGCCAGTTCCAGGACGCTAGGGCCTAGTGGAGAGCCAGAACAACCATTTCTAGGTCAGAACTCAGTGAGAGCAAGCAAGTGCAGGAGCGTTCTTCCTTTGTGACTGTAAAGGTTAATGCACCCTGGAGTAAGAAATATATATTAGCAATTATATTATATAGTTATCTGTGCACAGGAACTGTGAAGATCTGTACATTTTTTGCTTATATGGCATTTAAGAAATAATTTTACTTATGCCATTTAAAAAGAAAATATTAGGAAATATTCTATGATCGGGGTGGGGAGCTTAAGAAAAAAATTTTTTTTCATTTATACATATAGCTACAGTTCATACTTCATGACATCTTAAAGAGGCTTGAATCGCCCATTTTCCCCCAGATTTTCCCATCCCTATAAACTGTATCTAGGCTACGTCTGTTACTGTGTTTGTAAGCAACAGCATAATTTCAAGTTTAGTGAGGATTAAGTCATTTGTAACAAGAACAAAAGAAAAAACCAACATTCTTCACAACGTGAAAAGAAATTCCCTGCTTTTCCTTCTTTGCTTTGGCTTCCTGATGAAATCCTGACTCCATAGGGTTCATTGGGTAATGTGACTTACAACCATTCATTTAGTGACCAAAGTTAATACCAGCACTGAAAAAAGAGACTTAAGATTATTTTTCACACTTAACAACCATTGCAGCATCGTCACAGTCACATGATCAAAATTCGTACATTTGGCAACTGGTATATATTTATGACAATTGCAGTGTCCCAGGGTCATGTGTTCATATTTTGTGACCTGACAAGCAATGAATTGTTAAATTGACTTAACAACCTTGTTATTAATTTAGCAAGTAACTTCAGTGAATCCCTTAGTGAAGTAAAATGAAAAGTAAAATGGGGCAAAACTCACTTCACAAATGTTTTGCTTAGCAACAGAAATTTTAGGTTCAACTGCTGTCTTAAGTCAAGGACTACCTATAGTCTTTATATTTTTCTGCAGTGGTTGTTCATAGCATTATATAAAAGTATTTCAAATACTTTATTAGGCATGGTGCTCATACATTAAATATTCGAAGAGTAGTGGAAACTAATAACATAAATTACTGGCTGTTTATCGTATGTTTAACTGCTATGTCTTAGATTAATGAAAAATGTGGTCTTACATTGAAGTATCATGCAATTATATGGCTGATGCTGTCATCCTATATTATGTGGACTCGGAAGATAATTAGCAAGATTTGTGGACCATAATTCTAGGAAGAGACTCAACATTGGAACGTATTCAGTTTCTGTCATTCATCTCAAAACCAGTAACTGAGCAAATTCCCCAGCACTGAAAAGTCTGAGATTTGTGGGCAAAAAAAGACCTCTTGATTATTATGATGTTCTTGCCAATATAAAATCTACAGTTAAACAGAATACCTCCATTAAGCTAAAATATTCTGCAGCAGATATAGTAACCTAAAGGTGGTGATGGGATTGCCTATCACGTCTATTTGCTGAAATTTAAAATGAACTACCCATTTAATATCTAGAATCATATGAAACATTTCCAACTTTGCAGAGATGGAGTAGTATCTTGCAGATCTAATTAATGACAGCAAGGCAAATGTCAATTTTCCCAAAACAGGATGCCTCTAAACCAGCAGAGCAAAGACTCTTAATAGTATCAGAAAACTGGTTATTATATGTGCTGTATCCAAAGGATCCTTGCTGTTCGGTTGCTAATACTGGAGCAAAAAAAAGTAACTCAAAAGAAAATCAGTGATTCTTCGATTAAATTCACAAATTAATTAGTAAAGTCAAGAATACACCTGAAAAATCTCATCCTTGGCAGTGAAGAAGCCCTCTGGAAAACGTACCAACTGTGATTTTATATAACTCTTAGTCATGCTAAGCACGTTTTAGGACCTTCAGAATAAGGTTGTTACATCCAATTGAAAAGAATTTTGAGGAATCATTACCTTTTCACTACTTGTAATTACCACACATAATCATAGATATATACTTGATTAGTAGGTGGAGATATCATACTGTTGTTGTTTTTGTAGGCAGTTTATACTGTATTTTCTTTTAGAGACATGCAAATATTTGATGCATAAAGTATTCCATAAAGTTGTTTTGGATGGTCCATGGCCCAAAGTGAAAGTTGCCATTTGGATGCTTTAATCCACTTATAAAACAGAATAGGGCTGTTTTGATGAGCATATAGACCAAAATGTACTTGTCCTGGGCAGAAGTGTTTCAAAAGTAAAGCAAGCATGAGAAACGGAGTCAGCATTTGCAGATAGCTGAGGCAGGGAGAGGAAAGTAAGAAGATAGTGGGAAGATCAGGCTGGGTGAGGCATGTCATGTTTGAAATCTGTTCTTCACTCCCAAGACCATTGCACTAAGGAAGAGGCCAATACATTGGTGTCAGCTGAGGCAAGGCAAGGCAAGGACAGGAAGACTCTGGAGAAATATGAAGAGAGGTATAATGGGATATGCTGGACTTGGACATTGGCATTGGCTGATGAAGGAAGGATCTGGGAAGATGGGGCAGGGAGACCAGTGTACATGCTTTGGTGAGAAAGGAAAAGGTGGGTGCTGCACATCAAGCCTACCCTAGTTGACTCATATAATCATGACAGATCTTCAAGAACAATGCAAGAATCCTTGGGTTTTGTTTTCCAGCTGATCTGCATCCAATATGAAGTGGTTGACCAGAATTCTAGAACATGATAATTTGCTCTGCTTTCTGACAAAACATATTTTCTGTTTTGTGCATCCTGTAGTGCTTCCTGATTTGTAACTCTGCTTTCTTCAGTGAAAGCTGTCATGGATTTTAAAGATTAATTCAAACTTACTGGATGATCATTAGAATGATATATTCTATTGAGATAGTGATTTCCCAGTAATGGTTGAGAAATAGTAAATCATGAGGGGATCAGAATTTCCATTTGAAGTGGGAGGAAACCTGGTCTGGGTTAGTCACTGTCTCTAAGTCCAGCCAACCACTATAAAGATTTGTTGCTATGGGAGAAAATTGAGAACGTAGATAAAATTGGAGTGTTTGTGCGTGTGTGTGTCAGAGACAGAAACATACAATTCCTAATGAAAATATGGTCTATCGGTCTAATGGATAAAATAATAAATATATAGCAACTGATCTACAGTCAATTTGAGTGCATCTGCTATTCTTGTATAACTTTATATCTTTTTATTTTTTTTCTCAGACCGTATGTTGATCTGGTGAATATACTGCTCACTTGTGGAGAAGAAGTCAAAGAGGCCATCACCCAGAGTGTCCAGGCCCAGTGTGAGCAGAATTGGGGGAATCTATGCTCCATCCTGAGCCTCTGTACTGTGGTTCCACATGGAGAGTCTACCCTGGAATCTGAGAAGAAGCCAGATGAAGTCTCAAGAATATCCACTGGCCAAGGAAATCTTGTCATTCACCCTCAGTCTGGTACAAGAGAGAATTCTCAAAATCCTAGAGGGGAAAGAGGTAGCAGGCTGCCTATGAATGCTCACACTCGCACTAAATCTGGGGCTCATAATTCCAAAGCAACTCATGAGGCCTTTGAACAGAGAGATGAACCTTCCGACTTCTCTGATATCCGAAGGTGAAAGGAATAGACAACCCAACCTTCCCCTTCACCAAAAACTTCCTCCGTTGAGTTCATTTTATCTAGGGGCATTCCAAAAAATATTTACAAGATAAGGGGGCTATGTCAAGCATAGGGCATTGCGGGTTATGGGGCAGCAACAGCATATGTATTATAAGCTACAGAGGAAAAACAATGACTATGGGTCACTGATTGTATCCAACAAATTCAATGTGTAGATGCAACAAAATGTCTTCATTTAAACTCTTTTTAATTTCTTGAAAAACATAAGATATGCAGGTTTGGGTTGGCAATATTATTTTTAAATCAGGGATAGATACAAATTATGATTTCTCCACTAATGGCTTAGACTGTCTAGATTAAATTCAACATGACTAAGTATAACATAATTCAGTCTCTTAACAGAAAGTATAAGGGTGTAAATAACATGGGCTGCCATGGCATTTGTAAGAAGACTAATGAGTATGGTAAAGGGGGCCTTCCAATTGCAAACTTAGTTATCCTCTGAGCCTACATTCTGCTCCTTTTTAAGTGACACCATCTGCCTTAAGTGTTTCCTTGTGCTGGTTTGGGCAGTTTATTCCTCCATCATTCCTTTGAAAATTGGTTAATTGCAGAACCAGCTTCCAGATAAGGCAAATGTGCCTTCTCTGCTAGTTCAGTATTACGCAAAACTCTTTTTTAATCCTGTAAATCTAAACAGCCCCGCTCTACTTCTGGTTTAAATGGTTTTCATATTTTTCACATATTTTTCAGGCTTGATGAAAAACCTCTTAATGTGCTGTATCAGAAATCAGTATCACAAGGGTTGCAGGGTTTTTAAGCTTTAAGGGCCACCGTTATGTGGTAGCTGTTAAAGAAACAGTGTCGAAGTGAGGACAAACCAAGCAGTACAATGATTTAATCTGGTTAAATATGTGAATTGCACACTTCTCCATACCTCCATCCTCATTGCATTTTCTTAGAAATATAGCTAACTTTGTCAAATTAATGAAACTTATTTCACTGAGTAAGTTTGGATTGTAACTTTCATGGTCCCAAATTAGTGTGTTATATTTCATTTTGCTTTTAATCATGTCTGTTTATTATTATTTGAACATATAATTACTCAATATATTTACACATTGAAATTTCAGTCAACACTTTACCGGAAGCAGGTGTTCCTAAAACCTTTTAGAAAAGTGTTAAATCTTTCTGGAAAACAGAAGACTGTCTAAAGTATTTCGGGTGTATTATACCCAACTTTACCAAACTGGTAGAAACTTGGATGTGTTGAGCTTCAAGTCCATATTGCTGGATGGGGATTGTACTATTTCTAAGCCAACTCATTTGAATGATCATAGCTTGGAGAAGGCAATGTTAGCTATTCAGGTATCTTAGAAGGAAAGACTAGACCTTAAGTTGTTCACAAAGAGTTTCGTATCTAAGATTTTCCTGGTTACAGGTGAAACTCGAAAAATTAGAATATCGTGCAAAAGTTCATTTATTTCAGTAATGCAACTTAAAAGGTGAAACTAATATATGAGATAGACTCATTACATGCAAAGCAAGATAGTTGAAGCCGTGATTTGTCATAATTGTGATGATTATGGCTTACAGCTCATGAAAACCCCAAATCCACAATCTCAGAAAATTAGAATATTGTGAAAAGGTGCAATATTCTAGGCTCAAAGTGTCCCACTCTAATCAGCTAATGAAGCCAGAACATCTGCAAAGGGTTCCTGAGCCTTTAAATGGTCCCTCAGTCTGGTTCAGTAGGAATCACAATCATGGGAAAGACTGCTGACCTGACAGTTGTGCAGAAAACCATCATTGACACCCTCCATAAGGAGGGAAAGCCTCAAAAGGTAATTGCAAAAGAAGTTGGATGTTCCCAAAGTGCTGTATCAAAGCACATTAATAGAAAGTTATGTGGAAGGGAAAAGTGTGGAAGAAAAAGGTGCACAAGCAGCAGGGATGACCGCAGCCTGGAGAGGATTGTCAGAAAAAGGCCATTCAAAAGTGTTGGGGACTTTCACAAGGAGTGGACTGAGGCTGCAGTCAGTGCATCAAGAGCCACCACACACAGACGGATCCTGGACATGGGCTTCAAATGTCATATTCCTCTTGTCAAGCCGCTTCTGAACAACAAACAACATCAGAAGCATCTTACCTGGGCTAAAGAAAAACAGACCTGGTCTGTTGCTCAGTGGTCCAAAGTCCTCTTTTCTGATGAGAGCAACTTTTGCATCTCATTTGGAAACCAAGGGCCCAGAGTATGGAGGAAGAATGGAGAGGCACACACTGCAAGATGCTTGAAGTCCAGTGTGAAGTTTCCACAGTCTGTGTTGATTTGGGGAGCCATGTCATCTGCTGGTGTTGGTCCACTGTGCTTCATTAAGTCCAGGGTCAACGCAGCTGTCTACCAGGAGATATGGGAGCACTTCATGCTTCCTTCCGCAGATGAGCTTTATGGGGATGCTGACTTCATTTTCCAGCAGGATTTGGCACCTGCCCACACTGCCAAAAGCACCAAAACCTGGTTCAATGACTGTGGGATTACTGTGCTTGATTGGCCAGCAAACTCGCCTGACTTGAACCCCATAGAGAATCTATGGGGCATTGCCAAAAGAAAGATGAGAGACATGAGACCGAACAATGCAGAAGAGCTGAAGGCTGCTATTGAAGCATCCTGGTCTTCCATAACACCTCAGCAGTGATAGCTTCCATGCCACGCTGCATTGAGGCAGTAATTGCTGCAAAAGGGGCCCAAACCAAGTACTGAGTACCTATGCATGCTTATACTTTGCAGAGGTCCGATTGTTCTATGTACAATCCTTGTTTTATTGATTGCATGTAATATTCTAATTTTGTGAGATTGTGGATTTGGGGTTTTCATGAGCTGTAAGCCATAATCATCACAATTACGTCAAATCACGGCTTCAACTATCTTGCTTTGCATGTAATGAGTCTATCTCATATATTACTTTCACTTTTTAAGTTGCATTACTGAAATAAATGAACTTTTGCACGATATTCTAATTTTTCGAGTTTCACCTGTAGTACATCTTTGAGACAACTGCAGCTATTTATATGCATAGAATATGGAAAGGTAGTCCTGATGTTGTACTGACTGGATAACTCATAAATAGCAGAAATAGAGCAGCTTAATAAAAATTACTGTTCCACAGCCTAGCATGGACTTCAAATTCCACTATGAAGCTGTGGATGGAAGTATGAAGATACCAGGTTTAGGAATCTCAAATGAAACCCATTCTTCTTTGATGAACATAGATAGAAAAAAGTATAAGGACATTGCATTGTATCTGCAGCTAGGAAACATTTTTTTGTGTTTTTGGGAAGGGAAACAGGTTTTTGTGATTACAATGGTCACAGTCCTAAATCACCCTTTAAAACAATGAAATGTATGAGAAATGATATAAGTACCCTTTTTGAAAATGAACTGATAGAGGAAGAATTGTGACCACTTCAAAATAAATCATCACACAGAAGTTAAAAAGCCCAAAGATCTATTAGTATGATTCCCAATTTCTAAATTTCAGTCTATGATAAGTCTGTCTGGGAATCTAAATATGTATGTACCATTGAATGTTAGCAGATCATCTCAGTGTGCATATAATTTATCTTCAGTGGTCTAGGGATGTTAATATTTGTTTCACAAATAACATTAAGAAATTTTTTTGGGGGGGGGGAGATCACACAAGGCTAATTTTCCTTTTTTCTCTCTGTGTGAAAATTGGATATATGTGTTCATCTACTGATTCCACAAATTCTTTTAATGTAAATATTTAACATTTTTATTTATTATATTTTCTCCATTTAAAAAAATTGAACTGAGCACTGCCGGCTAAGATAATTTAAATATATGTCAGGACGTGTGTTGTATATATTCATGCCACAAGTACATTTTTGTTATTGTTTAGATCAAGGAAAATATAATTTTATACACTCCATAAAGTTATTGACAGCATCAATCATTTATTTATTATCATCATTCATTTCTAACATATACAAGTGCATTTAACCTAATAGTTTTATCAAGACGTGTATAGCTACTTACTTGAAATTTTTAAAATAAAAAAGTCAGCTGTCCACTACAGGACTTAGTCACATCCTAACAAAAAAACCTTATTTTTAATTATAGACATAATTCAGAACAAAGCATATCATTTGGGGTATATAGTTTTGTTCAGGCAAAGGTCCAGAGCATTCAGAACTTAACTTTCTTGAAGGGAAGCTTGCTCAGGGTTGCTTTGGCATAATTAAGCAAGTGTTCTATGAGAAAGAAATCCTATCCCAATTCTAAAGAAATGTTTCTTCATTGTGACATTTTCCCCATAATTTTAATTGTAAGAATGAGTTCCATGGTGGGAACACACCAAAATCTATAGCTCATTCTTTTCTACAAAATGTTATAAAAAGTAGCAGAAGATACATCACATCCCACTGAGTTTTTAAACACAGGTTTTTGTGGAAGAGCAGAGACAGATCTGACATCACTAAAAATAAGGTTGTTTAGTGAGCCTGCTCAAAAGCAATAAATGGAGGTCTGGTTGACCAAACCAAAATGTTGGATCCCTATGTTAAAATTAGAAAGAATGAAACAAAACCTGTTTTATTTAAACTGATTGAGAAAGTTCTGATCTTTCAAAACAAGACTCAAAACCACTCTCAAGGTTCCCCCCCCCAAAAAAAAACCTTTCAAGGAGGTTTTTGAAATATTTCTAGAAAGTGGACTAGTTGAAGCTTCCCATTGCATTCTATGATTGGAGCATAGAACCGCCACCATTTGAAACAACTGAATTTATACCAAAATCCATATAAAACTATTTTGTCCAATTTCAAAACAATGTAAGTTTGAATTTGGAATATTTGAAACATTTTATTTCAAAATGCTCCACACCCTTTCAGAATTGATGTAAGTGCTACAGCAAAAATACGTCTGTCATAATTTGGAAAGCTGAGAAAATCCAAAGAACAGTTGATCTTGAAAGGATAATTTCAACACCTTCACTTAATTTCAAGTAAAAAAACAAAATCAGGCTATATGGCCATTGGGTTTTAGCCCAGAAAAAAAGTCATTAAAGAAGAAGTCAGTTTGGAAATGATTTCTAGCCTTATTGATGTAAAATAATGATATTGAATGTTTTGGTTTTGCTTTTAATGCAGAATGTCATCCCTCAGTTTTCTTGAATATCTTATATAGACTATGATCAAGCAAACTCTTGTAATTTCATCTGGATTTAGGTAAGATACTTTTCTTTCCACCACTTAACTGGCATTAATAATTAGATGGTTACAGATCAGTGTATTAGAAACAGGGTTCCATGAAAATGGAAAATTGTAAATCAGTAGCATAGGTTAAAAGGCTTGTTAAAAGAAGTTAGAAACCAGATAATGAGGAAAGGGCTAGTATGTAAATATGGGGAGGAAAATGTGTATATCCTGAAGGATGTTGATACTTCTTTCTGAATTTGGCAGCATTAGCAAATCAAATAAATCCTGCCTGTACTTTTCCACAAAAGTTTGTTAACAAATGGGTTTTTTAGAAGAAAGCAGGTAAGCATTTGAAAAACTTGTTTTTTTGGGGGGTGCTATTAGATGGGGGAAAGGACAACTGAATAAAAGCACTTACATGGGGAAAGGCGTTCCACTCCTAATGTTAGGATGAAAAGCTGATTACTTCAAGGTCAAGCACCAAGTTGGTCCTAGTTGAAAAAGCTACAAATCCAAATTAGTTCAAGACATGCAGAATTTGGCTGCAGAAATCCAGAATACCACTAGGTAGCAGCAATGGGAGACAAATCCAATCATTTGTTGCCATTGTGTGGTCATTCAGATTTTTTTATTCTAAATATACAGTAGTAACGTTGGGTACTAGAAGAAAGACAGTGGACAGTTCTAAGAAGAAATTGTGGAAGATAATGATTCCCTTTAGGATAAGGCAACATGAGAAGATTTGTATTCCTGTCTTGCTTGGGAATCTTGTCAGATCCAGAAAGATTCTTTTTTGATTATTAAACAGACACAGGATTAGAGTCCTCAATTAAAAGCTGACTAGCTCTAAAGAAATCTATAGAATATCAATTCCTATGCCTACAACTCTAAATGAAGACCTCAAACTAAAACATTCTTAAGTTTGTACAAATAGAATTTAAACTCATTGTGTTTTAGGTTTCCTCCTTTCATCAGAATGAGAATCTTACTCATTTCTTTCACATCCATCAAAAATAGCCACGCAAAATCATGAACAATGTAATTTTGATAAGACTACATATCACATTTCAAGGCATTTGAAATTTAAACATGAGAAATCACACGTCAAGCTAGAAGTGCCAAATATAAACCTTAAATTTAGAGCTTTCTTGTTTTCAAACTTCTTTGGGTGTGACTATGTCACAAAGGTGTCACGTATCACAGGGCACTTCCAAGTTAATGGCTCTGTAAGATCATGTTCCAAGCATTAATTTTTAAAAAAGGAAGGGGAAAAATTAAGAAAAAAAATAACCAACAATTTTTTGGGGGAAGTTTGGTTGAATTTCCTAGGTAACTTATTTTAATAATGATCTCTTTAAGAATTAAGATTGAAAGTTGTGGGAATTAGGTTGTTTGGTTTTGATCTTGGTTATAATTTTGTGATTTCATTGAAATCTCACCTTGGGATTCAGAAACAAGATAAATTCTCTCCACCCACACACTCAAATTCTGAATTTTTATTAAATCAACAATTAGCACAAGCAAATTACTTGTATTTCCTAAGAAAGGGCTAGGAGAGGGATTTTGAGCATGCCTTCAGCAAGACTTAACAGTTGCCCATAATGCATGTTTTGGGCCCTTTTCTATATAATTCAAAAGGTAATCCCATTTATAACCTCAGAAGAGGTATGATTTTGCAAACCTAAATTTGATTTCCAGGAATCTATATCTTGCAATTTCCTTTTTATAAATACGCTTGTCATCCAGAGTTTTTCATAATCCTAATTCAGATCAGCCACTGTTTCCTTATCAGTTATGTAGGAAAATGATTTCTTATCCAAATAAGATGACCTACATGCTATGCATAGTAATTAAAACTTGTCGGGAGTTGTTGTTTTGCAAGCACTAGTTTGGCATTACAGGCCAAACTATTTTTTAAAAGACGCTGGGAGTGGCTCATTATTTTGCATCTCGTCTCTATATTTTCCTCATTTTTTATGACAAAATTAAAAACTTGAACAATCCAGTGTGATGTTACCGCATTGTATGCCTCCTGATCCCTACTTAACATAGTTTGCGGTGGAGTGGGGGCAGGGCAAAAACATTGTCTAAGGATAGCATGCCACACCTTGTTATAAGGAAGAGAAGGGAAAGAGGTTCAGAGCAACAGCCATTCTAACACTCACTTTGACCTTTGGCCAAATGCCAGGCCATAGAAATCCTGCCAATTTTCTATTGTTGTTGCTAAGGAAAGTTGTTACTGTGTGCATTCTACCTTAGAATAGTCGGACCCTCTATTTGTTGAAGGAGTCCAGTTTGCAAAACAATGAGAAATGTGAAAATGCAAAAATATCAGCCTAATTGATCACCCAATTTCCTTCAGTTGTGCTCCAATAAATCTAGTCTATTGGCTTCTACACAGAATTAATTTAAAGTGATGGTCTTTATTTATCTTGTAAGATTCTCAGAAGCTTCCCATGTGGCCTGTCATAAGTGATCGTGATGGCACTATCTTGCCCTGCAATTTCCTTTCTCTCCTCCCTCCTCCCCAAATTCCTTCCACAGACACTGCAATCTCGTCTGTTCTGGAAAGAAGGTATATGCTCTACTCTCTGGCACAATGTTGCTGTAGGTGTAGTTGTAATTAGAATGTACCCCAGGAAGTATCTTTGCATGGCCTTTTCTTAGCACATTCAAGAAGCAAGCATGGGGGGAGGAGGGAGATTCAGGCCTGATGAAGAAGATCCAAAAGGGCATTCCCAACACTTTGAGCAACCATGTCAAACTACCAAGGAAGCTTTTAAAGACTGGACTAACTGCTGTGAGCCCAGATAGACCTGCTAATGAAAACCAAACAAGCCTATGTTTGACTCGGGTCATTTCCTCACTAATGATTTACAGTGTTTTTATAACGTCACCCAGCTATTGTTGAATCAATATAAAGCCTATTCTTACTACTCAGATTTTGGCACAACAGCACTTTAAAGTCACAAGTAGGGAAATGACCTCATTTATGTGAACCCAAACAAGCATGGTCTATTCCATAAACAAAGCATTTTCAGAGAACAGAAATATTGTCACTGTGTCCAAACAAAAGCTTTTATGCAATACTTTTAACTCCAAACCTAAACAAATGACACTGTCTTGAAATGAGTGGTTATATTTCTCCTTCAAATCATATTAATATGGCAAGATAAAGCTGTCCATATTCCTTGCATACTTGAAGTTACAATGCCCTCCATGTGTTCCGTTCAGGTCTCTTTCTCACACTAAATACATACCTTCCCACTACTACTCTGAAAGTGGTCTTTTTGTCACATCTCTGAAACGGCAAGGAAGGAAGGTGTATAAGTAAACCCTGAGTCATTTATTATTGTCTACCATCTGGATGAAAAAAAATATAAGACTTCATGTAGTAAAATATTTGCATCTTGAAATGCATGTATTGGGAAAGTAGCAAATTACTCATGCAGTCACAAATATTTGCATAGGTTGAGAAAAGGAGGATATCAATGAATTTCTTTCTCTGCTGTTTTCATATTTTAAAACCCATTTTGGACATGTTGACTACTTCATTCACAGATTTCACTCAGCAGCCTCTCTGCCAATGATGTTTTTGATATTGATACTGTAGTACTACATTAGGATAACAAAATGAAAAATCCAACTTAAATTTGGAGTAGGAACAGCACCTCTGAGTATTTTGATTAATCCATAGGTCCATAACTATAGACTGCTCTAATCAGACTAGTCAAGTTAGGATGATCCAATGTGAAAGTAGCAGGAACCAATTATAAATGCCTTTCACACTAAGTGATATAATCTAATGAACCAACAGAAGCATATAAAACTGATTCTCTATACAATGCAGGTAAGACTTACACTTTGTCCTTTTTTAATGGTTACACTGACTTTATGCTTATTTTGCTAGAAGAGACTTTCTGGAATTTACAGTTTTCAAACAAGGTCGTAAGCACAGATAAACACAAATGATTCCTCGTATAGAAAAATGAAAAAAGAAAAGGGTATTTAAAAATAATCAAAAGCATGTATCATCATATAATACAAACATTAGAGAAGGCAAAGATATAAACAAGATTAAAAAGAATGTATGGTTTCATGTTGTCTATTTTATATTTGCATCATACATTTGCATGATATATTTGCATATTATAGGTAGAACGATAAGGTAGGTAGAATGAATTTGCTAATTTGCTGATATATAGAAATAATGTGTTGAAAGAATTAACCTTTTAGGGTTTTTTCTGAATCCCATTTATTTGATTACTTGTAGTCTGTGGTATTATCAGTGTTTTAATCTGGTCTCCATTTAAAGAAATGTCCCATTTCCATCATGGCAAGCAACTAATTCTAGGAAGTAGGACACTTCAGGAAAAGTGTATACTCATACAGAATATTAACAAGAAGTCATAATAATCTGCCCAGCAGACAAGTATGCCATTTACCCTGATCTCCTGGATAATTTCCTAAACCAAGGTACTTCTACTTTAGCTACTACAATAGTAAAGAGACAAGACTAGTGTGGATAGAATATATACCATCATCCTCACTCCATCTAACCCCCCTTCCAGGATTAATGTGGGGAAATATTTACATTGTTTAAAAGAGTTATACATTTTAAAATACAAATAATTTTAGTAACATATTATATGAGCCTAATAGTGAGGGCTGGACACTGTCCCCAAAGGAACAATGAACAAGCAACCAATTTAGGGTCATATCTGGGCTGGCACGGTGTCATGGCTCCATTGGATCCCAGTTCAGAGGAGGAGGAAGAGTTGGAACTGGGGTCTAATGGAGGAGGATACAATTCTCTCCAAACAAGTTGAGAGTTCAGGGGCTAGGGACAAGGCAGTTCCAGGGCCATCTAGCAATGCGTGAAAGGTGGTGGCCAACCTGATGGAGAGCCACTTGCAGGAGTGGAGCAGCTGCAGAGTGCCAGCAGAGATGATGAACTCCACACCATCTCTGATGAGGAACAGCTCCCTCCCCTCCAATCTACGAATGTGAAGAGCAGAGTGGAAAGAGGCACAGAGGAGATCAGTGAGGCTGCTTGTGAAGAAGCAGCCCCTCCCTCCTCACAAGGAGCATCTGGGAAGGGTGATTTAACAAGACGCTGGGGGGAAATCTGTTTATCAGGAACTCCTGCTCGTTTTGATATGCTTCCCTGGATCCTGTTGTTTGAATTTGGGACTATGATTTGGATTCTGAATCTTGGACTCTTGTGCTGTCCAGCCAGTTTAGAGTTAACGGGATTTGGGATAGGTAGTTAGGAATTGAGAGCTGTCCCCTTAAGGGAATGCATCATGGTAAATGTAGTTAAAGTATCCTGGGAAATGTAGTCCATGTCATGTGGTCACATCTGTAATCCTGATTGGTCACTAAATTGACCCTTGTTGGGTTGGGGGAGGCTCCCTCACTCTAGCCTGAATCCTACACCATGCGGTTACTACAATTATCATCATGGTTATCATCATAGGGATGGGTGTTTAATATCTTTCTACACCACAATTCAGAAATGCAAAGGATTGGAGATTAAGAAGAACCTCGTCTTAACTGTGAGTTGACAGGATGCCTGATGAACCAATAAAACAGACTTTGAATAGGTGTTTTGTGTAGTTGCTCTGTCTGCTTTATACCCATCCAGAAGGTAATAAGCAGAACAGTAAAAAGATATTTTAATCTTGATTCCTGGAAGCAGTAAAAAGATGCAAATATCTGCAATCCCAAAATAAATGATGATCTGGATTCCCTCAATATAAAGTCAGTTAATTTGGACTCTTAAAAGTAAAGAATTATTGCTGTATCGGAATCCCTGTGAAGATTAAAAGTAATTTGAATTTGTGATAAAGACAAAGATATTTTGAAGCCAGGAATAAATGTGCATGCTATTCCTTTGTACCTCTCTCTCAAACCTCTCATCCTGGATGCAGGAAGGGGCAAATCCCCCTCCCTCTCTTCAGCAAAAGAAACCTCTTTGTCTCAAGTTACATCTGCTAGCTCAGGAAGAACTAATTTGCAAAACAAAGGGAGGAGCCAGGTATTACCCGTGTAACCCTGTCTTCCCTCAGTTACTACCTACAAACTCCTTTCAAATGCAGATGATGAGTCAAAAGTAGAACCTTCCTGTGTTCTAAAAAGGAAAAAAGCTAAATCTGCTCTGCTCATTCAAACTGAAAAGCTTAGCATTTTTTTAAGCTCTATGCTCCAGCTCAGAGGCAATAAAGAAGCCTCTCCAGCTATTTTTTACAACCACTCTGGTCGTTTTATTGGGGGTCATAATTCATTAGTTGAAGGACCGTCTTCAAAGCAAAGGGTGTAATAAGCAGAACAACTCTTGTGGACCTGGACTTGGCTCTACGACTTCACACTCTTGCACTGTGTTTTGGTTGCTGGAACTCTGGACTTGTTAGTATTGTTACCTCCCTCTTGCCTCCTAGGTCAGCTGGTACTTAGTTTGTAAATCCAGACTGAGGGAAAACGGGGCTGGGGCAGAGCTTCACTGGCACCATTGGGGGTTGTTTGTAACTGCCATAGATAAGCAATAAACAGACCCTCTATAACCTCTGCCTTGCCAGCATGACTTGGGTTGGAACACATGGGCATTCAGGAGCCCTCTAGAGACAACTGTCCATCACAGCATTTCTTTATTTTGCAACCTCTTCTAAAGTCAAAAAAGCTGATTGAACAAGCACATAGTTACACATACTCTTGCTGTACATTAAATTGCTATACAGTAATTATAATCCAGAAGGCATTGTGCTTATTCCATAATGGAATGTAGTTGTCTAAAGAAGCTCCCACCATAAAGCCACTGAGTCCAAGTTTTAAAATTGTACAATGGTACACACACCCATCTTTATGCCCTTTCACTCTAAACAAAGTCTGCCATTTTGTTTGCCAACTGGAGGATACAGGCAAGTTCAAGTTGCTCAGCGATCACACAACCCAGACTCCTTGCATCTCCTTAGTACCATCAGCAGTTAAATCTAGAGAGCCAAGAGATTTGCCCCAGGCTGGAAAATGTAACATTTCGGTCTTTGCCGTGCATTTTCTCCCTGTGTAAAAATCCCTGTGTTAGCATAAGACATGGTGCTTAAATCCAAACCTCATGACCAGGAATTGAAAACCATGATTCAGGAATTTAAAGATGAAGCTTTCTGGGGAAGCCACAAGGGACTGGAATTCCTACCTCCATCAAAGCCTTAGAGCTATAGCCCTGAATTATAACATTTTCTACAAATACCAAGGTCTCTTACCAAAGAAATTGTGGCTTGGAACTCAAGAGAAAATTCAATTAAAAACAGAGCCTGTCTTCTTTGCAAAATGCCATTGCATATTCTTTTTTTCAATACAAAAGGGGACAGTGCCTAGAGCAGTGTCGGTGAACCCTTTGGGCACCAAGTGCCAAAATGGGAGCTGCACATGGAGAAGTGCCAGAAACCGGAAGAGCAGCTCCCCTGCTGTGCATGCACGTGCTGGGAAGCTGAAATTCTGGTTTCCAGCACACACATACACGCCAGCCACCTGGTATTCTGGTTTCTGGCATGCATGCACATGTGAAGACCAGTTGGCGTGTCGGAAACTGGAAGCTCAGCTTCCTGGCACACACATGTGTGCCAGGGTGCTGCTCTTCCGGTTTCCTGTGCTCCCACGTGCGAAGACCAGCTGGCTGGCGCCCATGCACGGAAGAGCAAGGGGCAATGGCTGGCGTGCCCGGAGAGATGGGTCTGCATGCCACTTCCAGCATGCATGCCATAGGTTTGCCATCACAGGCCTAGAGCATCTCAGGTTGGGGAGCTTCAACTTCTTTGTAAACTAGAAAATGGGGGCTTTCATCTACTTGGATGGGTAATAATTGGACATTCTAATATCGTGAGTTACCCTGCCACTTCAGCTCTTCCAGCAAAACTTCAGGGCAATTTTTGAGACCTTTGCAGTCCAAAGAGCCAGGTTTCCTATTGGTGACCGAAGACTAGCTCTCCATGACTCTATTCTCTCCTGCCGTTTTTCCTGAGCAGCAAAGTTTTCTCCTGTATATACTGATGTTGCAACCTGCCTCTGCCAACTAGAAATCACAGTACACTGGCCTAGTTATAGGAATTATTTCAGAATATTTGGTGAGCATCAAGTTCAGCATCAGAGCTGATCTTGAAAAAGAGGCTGTAGCCTCTTTTCAGGTCTTTACAGAAAGGTGACTACCAACAACAATATTTCCTATCAAACAGTACTGCTCCAAAACTCTTCCTTCATTGGCTATCACATCTTTAGCGAAGTATTTTATCATGGCCAGCCTTCACAAGTGAGTACTGAATGCCCTGAATAGATCGAACCAGGTTCAAAAAGTGATCACATGATCCCAGGACACTGCAACCGTCATAAATACAAGCCAGCCAGCTACCAAACATCTGAATTTTGATCACATGACCATGGGGATGCTATAATGGTTTTAAGTGTGAAAAATGGTCCTAAGTTACATTTTTTTCAGTGAAGTTGTAACTTTGAACTGTTGTAAGTTGAGAACTACCTATACAACCATTTCCTTGTCATAGCCTCTCATCAGTCAGCCAGCTTTTTCAGATGAAGAGACAGGAACCCACTCCACTTTACATCTAGGGGGGCTGTTTGAGAGAGTTTCCTCCTTTAAATTCCTGGGAGTCTACCTCAGCGAAGATCTTACCTGGAAAATCAACACAACCCAGATGGCCAGAAAGGCCCAACAGAGACTCCATTTCCTTAAGGTCTTGCGAAAGAATAAAGTGGAACAATGACTGATAACCTCCTTTTACTGGTCCACAATAGAAAGCGTCCTCACATACTGCATTATAGTGTGGTATGCTGGCTTGACAGCCGCAGATAGAAAGACATTACAGAGGGTGGTGAGCACAGCACAAAACATAATGGGCTGTTCCCTGATACCACTAGATGACATTGCTAGGGCTCGCTGCCTTAGAAAAGAATGAGGAAAATTCTCAGGGATGAATCACACCCTGGTCAGCACTTCTTCACTCTCCTACCATTGGGTAGGAGATATAGAAGCATAACCAGCCGCACCAACTGGCTGAAGAACAGTTTCTACCATGGGCTATCAGACTTCTGAATGGAAAATAACTTCATGTCAACATAGTATGATAGACTTGCGCATTGTGCAACAAGGTCACATAGTGTAATAAGATTGGGACTGGGTTAGGGACTTCTGTCCTCACTGTGAGTTGTGTTGGGGGGGGTGCATGAAGGGAGGCTCAGCCAATCTCATTGTACACATGTTGTACACTAACAATAAAGGTAATAAGTATGTTCCCACTGGGTGTGCAAATTTCTTGAGTCCACCAATGAGAGTGGGATTGGCTATTTTGCTATCTGCTATTCCAGTGTCTGCATGTGCCTACAGAAATCAACTTTTATATTATGGGGAAATAAGGGGTAAAGAGCTGTTTTAACAAAAAAAAAATACTTCGGGAAATGGACTTGTTTGATGCTGAATTAGTTCGGTTCTGATTCTGCTTCAAGCACTTTGTATGCCACCCTTTAAGTTGCTCTGTTTAAAAACCTCAGTAATTTGAATCCATTCATTTAGGGAGGACATGATCGGTCTTATTTACCTGACACGTCCTGCATATGACTACACTATTGAGAGCAACATCCCTGCCTGCCCTTTATATGAGAGAGAGAGACCAGACTTCTGCTTCTTCTCTCTTTCAGCACCACAACTACATCCAGCTGGCTGACAACTCTGGAAAATACAACTGTCTTAGAAGGCTTGTCTTTCATATGCACATCAAGCACTTGGTGGCAACTACATACTCAAGTCATCCTATGATGATCTTAGAGAACAGGATCCCTAATGAGAATTGGAACATTTATTTAATGAGCACTGGAGTATTTATGCCATGAGCAAAATTTTCCAGACATAAAAGTACAGAACGGATTTAAAGCAAAGTCTTTTCAGATCTTACCCACAAACGGATGGATAACGGGTGGTGCAAGAGAGGAAGACCAAGATAGGATAGACCAAGCGGTAAAGACAGACATCCCTGCGTTCAGGAAGCAGCTATCCCTGATGTCTAAAGGAAATGAGGATATTTTTAGATGTTCTCTACTGACAGATCCAGTTCCTGTGGACAGGAAAGAGGCTGGATATAACACTGTCTCTCAAGCTGGGCAGATTTATGAAATATATAGGCCACCTAGGGCAGCTGAGTGTTAAGCATGGACTAACATTACCATAGAAAAGATGGGATAAAAAAGGAAGCTTAAATGGAAATGAGGGGCTATTTGGAAAATAGTCTTATGTTCTTCTTTATTTAAAAATAGTTCTTGGACTTCTAGGCAGCAACCAAAATTTATAAAAATTCTCTCTTTCTCTCTCTCTCTCCTCTCTCTCCTCCTCCTCTCTCTCCTCCCTCCTCCCCTCCCCACACACACAGACACACACATAAAAGAGAGACAAAAACATCATTTCTCCACGAAGTCTAGCGGCTTTTACAGTCACCTGACCATCACCAACTATATAAACAGCATTCATAGCAAAATTCCAGTTGAATGGTAATGCACTTCCTAAAAACTAGAAAATTGGAATGCCAATTAGATTTGTAAATAGCTACCCACTTAATTTTACTTTAAATTTTTTACATATTCATTTGTTTGTTTATTTGTTTATTTATTTTAGTTTACTATCTTACTATCCAAAGTGATTCTGGATTTTCTAATATAAAAATCAACATATGTATTCTTGATTTTACATACATTTTATTGTGACTACATTACACCACTTACAATAAGAGCTGACTAAAAATTTAAACTGAACAAAGCATTGCCTTCAGTAATTTCATATCCACCCTGGTTGCTTATTAATACACTAAAAAGTAATAGTACATCAGGTTTCTCTCATACCATTTGAAGAAACCTTGCATCCAATCTGAGCATCAACACAAAAAAGAGATAAATACAAAAGAGATCCAAATACAGAATGCCCCATTCCATCCATCCACCAGTGGAGGGGAGTGCCACGGCTTGTAATAAAAGTTTGTCTTTCTATTTAAAACAGAAACCTGATAAGATTCTCTTTTAATGTATCTCTATTGCAGCTAAGCCATCAGCTAACCTATTATAAGAATCCTGACATATGCAGTCAAATTTTTATGGAACATTTGTTTCTAGACAAGTAATACTTTATCCTCAAATAATATTGTAATTCAAAAGATGTCTTCCTTTTTACTTAAAAAGTAATTTTTAGTAAAACAGGATTCTACAACCCTATTGTAGAATCAAATATATCATATTAGCATTAGGATCAATTTGAAAGGAGTATATCAATACATTAGCATAACATAACATGCACAATGACAAATTTCTAAATCAATATGCCAAGACTTCACTGGTAAAATAGCTGCATAGTCTGAGACAAACATGCCAGAAGATTCACTAACTCTGGAGATACAAATGCCTTTTGGGATAATAAAAACTTTTCAAAATACCCAACAATTGACAATTTTTGGTTTTGATTGAGAGTCACAGATAGATAAAATGGAATTGTTATTATTTATTTAGCATATGATGACAGCATGACAGAATAGAAGTAAACATATACTCCATATAAAATGGAATAATACAATATTTCCTGAATTATGGAGTATAAGATTGTTTAACAATTTTAATTAATGTGTATTATGTGCCATCAAGTCAGTACTGTATCTTTTCCAGGAGTGCATAAGCGCCCGATCGTGCCTACTGTCCCTGTTCCTATTGTCCCAATTATTCGTATCTATTTCATGTATTTATACTTACGTTTATTCTTATTTCTATTATATTGTAAGCGTTTGACAAATCATATAAACAAACAAACAAATAAATAAATGATCTGTCCCCACCTGACCCTTCAGATCTTCCAACAGTTTGCCTATTACTGCTGGTTATTTTTTTTCTACATTTTCCTCCTACTTTCCAAAAATTACTCTATACACTTGTCAAAAGGGTCTTCAAATAATCTTCGAAATATGATAATTTGAGCTTGATCAATGAATAAGAATTCTAGATTGATTTTTTTTCCTAAACCCATTTATTTGTTGTCTTGGCTATCCATAGTGTTCATGGGAGTCTTCTCAAACACCGATATTCACAAGCATCTATCCTGCTTCTTCAAATTCCAACTTCTGTTCCTTCCTGTGATCTTTGCCATCCTTGGCTTTGATTTCCCTTTTCTTCTTGGCAATTACCATCATTTGTCTAACATCCAGTTTGCTTTCTTCTGGATTGGGTTGTTTTTTTTTGTTTTTTTTTTGTTTCGTTTTTTTGTCTTTGACGGTCTCTTTTTACATTCTTCACAGCCATCCTTGATGTGCTCCTTGAACATGAGTACATGCTCAAAATCACATTATGGAAACTACAGATAGTCCTCAACTTACAACCATTCATGAAGTCACTGTTTGAAGTTACAACAACACTGAAAAAAGGGACTTATTATCATTTTTCATGTTTATTACAATTGCAGCATCCCCATGTTACATGATCAAAATTTGGCCGCTTGGCAAATGTTTCATATTTATGACAGTTGCAGTGTCCCGGAGTTATATTGCGACCTTCTAACAAGCAAAGTCAATGGGAAAGTCAGATTCACTTTACAATTGTGTTACTAACTTAACAACTGCAGTGATACAGTTAACAACTCTGGCAAGAAGGGTCGTAAAATGGGACAAAACTCCCTTAACTGTTTTGCTTAGCAACAGAAATTTGGGGCTCAAAATTGTGATTGTAAGTTGAGGACTACCTGTGGAAATGCACGGCTTGACAGGATTATCAATGTACACTTTTTATTGATTTATTTATTTTAAAAATTTAAAGATAGAGTAACATTATATGCACATACACCCCAGAGAGATCTTTTAATTTGGCCATTGTCATGCTTGCCTCTGAATTTTCCTCACAACTCTCTGTCACTATCAAACTGTGTATGGCGAGATTTATCCTAAACTGAAGGGTTTTTAAACATCCCTAATTCCTCTAGTTAGTGTAACATCAGGTTCTTCTTTGACTTATCATAGGTCTTCGCAAATACATCACATATTTTCCTATCACTACAATCCCCCTTTTCTCTCTACCACTTACAGTCATGATCAAGCATATTTTTAGTAATTTTTCAACATTTATTCTACTTCTTTTCTACCCAGAAAACTAATAATCAAGATCTCCTCTCAACCTAGGAATCCAATTCTTCGAAGTCCTTATTGATGTTAGGAAAACTACCTATCGAAATGACATTAAAAATGGAGGGGAAGGTTTTATTGATTAGGTGCTCTCACTAGCCTTAAGAATGTTCTTAAACAGTCTGTTCTCACAGTGGACAACCAAGTTCACAAGGAAGCCAACTGGTCTCCCAGCAAATGTCCTTCGGAGGAACACAATGGACACACACAGCCATTGATCCCCATGGCTTGGTTTAACCTTTTTTGGAGCCAGTCAAAGTCATGATTTCTACATTTGATTCTCATGCTTGCAACAGGCTGAAAGAAGAAATAAAAATTTGCCTTTTTGTTTAAAATAACCTTGCAAATATGCATACTAATACTATAGAGACGATGGGCATCGCATCCAAAAGAAAATAGACTTTTTAAAAAATAGGTGTGAGGTCTTGCTGCAAAGGAATGTGATAGCTTTATTAATATTGACAGGGCTGACCCAAGTCGGTTTGTCACTTACACACATACATACAGTACATATCCATCATATAATTATTTCTGGGTGATAAACAAATATACTTCATATATTTTATTTGCAATTTGATGTTCATTAATTCTCCAAATTGCCTCAATGTTCATTTTATATTGGTCATTCCTTTTTATATTCAGTTCATTTTTTTACCCTATCTCTTATAAGGTTGTTCCATACCTTAGCTCCATTGAAATATATTATTTTCTCTTGTTACACCCAACCCAATATATCAAGCTGGAAGGGACCTTGGAGGTCTAACCCCCTGTTCAAGCAAGAGACCTTATGCCATTTCAGACAAGTGGCTGTCTAGTCTCTTCTTAAAGACCTCCAATGAGACTGGACTGGATTCTTACTTTTATATATTTATGTGTGTAAATATGTTTTATATATTTAGGTATCTACTGAGGCAGAAATGTATCTACTACTTCTAGATTCCTATTTGTATATAACTTGAAATTATTCATTCCATTTTCCCTGTCAAACACAATTACACTGGTCTTTCATACATTCATTTTCCGATCTGTACTCCTCATTTTATCATATAATTGGTCTAAAATTTCCTCTAGCTTTTCGGTTCTCAGCCATTAACATGGCATCATCTAAATACACATTTACTTCTCCAAACAACACATGTCTAAGTCACTACAAGCATTCCTTATATATTTATTAACACATTAAACAACCTGAGACATCACATGTTCTTCCATTATTATCTAGTCAACATTGTGTCGTTCATTGAGCGTTTTATTTCTTCTCACACACACTTAACTTTCATTGTATCTCACTCTTTTTGCATTTGGCAACCTCCCTTCAACTTCATATTCATACAAAATATTCTGCAAATGAAATTTCTTAACTTTATTGTTGAACAAATGTACTATATATTTTTCCTTACAGTTATATGTTTCTTAATGACCTGAAGAAGAGCCAAAATCTGATCTACACACCCTTTGTTTCACATAACATCATGCTTCCTAAAATTGGTTCATGGTCACTTTTGTACCTTTTCAGTCAGAACTCTGCCAAATATCTTCCCAAATAGCCTTGGTGGTGCAGGCTGTTAAACGCCTAGCACTTAATTCCAGCTGCTTGCAATTAGTGCAGGCTCGAATCCCACCAGGCTCAAGGTTGACTCAGCCTTCCATCCTCTTGGGGTAGGTAAATTGAGGACCCAAGATTGTTGGGGGCAATAAGCTGACTTTGTAAAAATGCCGCTTAGTAATAAGCAGGCATATACAATGGAATGAAGGCTATTGCTGAGCACACTGGGTTGTGCTCCAAAAAATTGTAAGCCGCCCTGAGTCTCCGGAGAAGGGCGGGATATAAATATGAATTTAAAAAAATACCTCAAGCAAACTAATGCTGCTATCTTTCCCTTTCTAGGGAGGAATATTAACATCATGCTTCCAGTTTTTAGGCACAGGGGCAGTTGTCATAAGCTAAAGAACTCACAAGTCATTCTCTAGGCCAATCACATATTAATGTTTCCCCAGTTACACTATCTAACATGTAACCATACCATTTTTCATCATTCTCACAGCAATGTTAGTCCTACAAGATAGATGAGATCAGGAAGCCAACTCAGTAAGAAGACTAAAACAATTGTAGGAAGCCCACCCCCACCTCAAGAATGAAATATTTTGAGGAATATTAAAAGAGGCAGAATATTATATTTCCCCAAATGGAAAAAAAAATCTTGACAAAGGCAGAAAGCAGTCCCAATAGCCTCCAGCAGATGCCTGAAGTCTTTAGAGATGGATATTTTGTCCCCATTAGGAAATCTGGGCCAATCTATTCAAAAGCAAAACATCTTAAATTCCAGCTGATGGGATTAAGAAGGACAGGACATAAACTTTAGGACATAATAGGATTAACCCACCACCTTTATAATAGCAAAAGACACCAGGCTCACTACCTTGCACAACCCCCTGCAGCATCTTTGCACAACCCCCGCAGCATCTCAGAACTGTATAAAAATCCTTGCACTCATCAAGCTAATTTGTCAGCTGTCCCAGAACTACATGCTGTTGTTGGTTCTGATCATCAATAAACAGAGCCCTTCTTTCCAATCAACCTCCATTTTATTTCCAGCGCCTTTCTCCTGGCTTGGAACCAGGGCAGACTTTTCTTCCAACAGTATGTTTTATGGAGATGGGCTATAATAACAGAATTTGGCACATCTGATTGTGTTTTCCTTTGCTCCTTAGTCTGCCTCAGTGAGTCAGGAAGCTGAGTCTCTTCTTAATGTTCACTCCCTTCCCAGGACTTAAGGAATGCTTCTGCTCTCTTCATTTACATAACTGTTTCTGAATATCTGCTTCAAGGCCATCTTCCTGGCTCACTACAATTATTATTATTATTTATTATTTATTATTTAATTACATTTATATGCCGCCCTTCTCCGAAGACTCAGGGCAGCTTACAATTTTTGGAGCACAACCCAATGCGCTCAGCAATAGCCTTCATTCCATTGTATGTGCCCGCTTATTACTAAGCGGCATTTTTACAAGGTCAGCTAATTGCCCCCAACAATCTTGGGTCCTCAATTTACCTACCCCGAGAGGATGGAAGGCTGAGTCAACCTTGAGCCTGTTGGGATTCGAGCCTACAGTAATTGTAGACAGCTGGATCTTAAGAGCAGGCATTTAACAGCCTGAGCCACCAAGGACTCAGTCATTAATGACTTTTGTTAGATATTCAATGGGGAAAAGTCAGTGTCGGATGAATACTCCTTCCAGGAGGGGAGGGGTGTTAGATATTCAATGGGGAAAAGCCAATGATGTTAGACTTCCCCCATTGGTTCATTTTCCAGGCGGGAAAATGAACAGCCGTCAGTGGCTGAGATTGTGGACAGCAGCCTATAAAAAGAACAGCAGGCACACCTGGTGGCAGTCTTTTGTTCAGAGCTAAATAAAGAAATCCTTTCCGTCTACTGTGTCCTGCCTCTTCAATCTAGCCCATATCTAACACTGGCAATGAGGATGGGATACTAGAAGAGAACAAAGGAAACTAGGCGAAGACGGAAAATTCTTACAACAGAACGCTGTGATCACCGTGCTGATCATCAGAATGTCCACCCACGCTCAACCAGAACCTTTTGATCCAAAAAAACCCATGACTGGGTCGAGCATGGGAGAATTTCGAATGTTTTTGGAAGCAAATTCACTGCAAGATACAAGATACAGAGGAAGAGAGCTCTATTCCTGGGATATTGTGGAAATTGCCTCTACAAAACAGCTAGAACCCTGGCTGCTCCCAAAGATGTGGAAACAATGGAATGGAATGAATTACAGAAGATGTTGGAAGAACATTATGCTCCTGCTGCATCATCACTGGCTCACCGACTTGACTTCTACCGCAGAGAACAGAAACCAGGTGAGACCATAAATGATTACCTTACAAACCTACGAGATATTGCTGCAGGCTGCAAGTTTGAAAATGTGGAAATAACTTTAAGAGATAGAATTGTAGTTGGAAAGAGGGACCTAAGATTGCAAAGAAAGCTGATAACTAAAAAGAGCATCTCTTTAAAAGTAGTAATGGAGGAAGCCCGAGCAGCAGAAATCTCAGAAAAACCAGCAGCTAAAATTGAGAAATCTGAGAGTGTTCACTCAGCATGGGGGATGACCAGCAAATATCAGGGAGAGGGGGAGATTGGAGAACTCTCAGAAGAAGAACCTGATAGAAGATCAGGGCCCCAAGGGACAAGCCAGAGACCCCTGTGGTGTGCAGGCTCTAAAGGGAACAACCCCTGGGCAATTTGCAAATTCAGGGATACAATCTGCCATCGATACAAGAGAAGGGGGCATATTGCTGAAGCATGCCAAGCAAATCTGCCAGCATACCCCAGTCAGAGACAAGCAAGGTTCCCTAATAATCCACGTGGCCCACAACAAAGGGGATTCCAGAGACCTCCTCATTCAAATTACAGGCGGGAAGAGAATAGAATGGAGAAGGACAGAGACTATGAGCACACAATAGTGGGGCATTCTGATCACCATAAATCAAAGAAATTCAACATCACAGTGATAATAGGAGAAAAACCTTGCGCTATGAAAATTGACTCCAGATCGTACATATCTATGGTGTCCTGGACAACTATAAAGGAAGCAATCCCTGGCATAACTTGACAACAACTAAAACCACAATGTTTAATACTAAAAGATTTCCAAGGGAACAGAATTCCCATGTTAGGAAGAGGAATTTTTCCAGTAAAATTCAGAAGCTTCACCGGCGAATTGCCTTAACCATTGTGGACAAAGGAGTACCAAGCCTCCTCAGAATAGAATGGATTAGAGCCATAGGAGTGGAAGTGACCATCCACACCATGCAAGCGGAGGAGCAAAATCAAATGAGAGACAACCTGCAGACTGAATTCAAGGATGAGTTTGACAGAACCCTAGGCAAGTATAAGGGGACCCCTATTTCCTCAACCTTGATCCAAAAGTTTCCCCTGTCAGAATAAAACCAAGGTGAGTCCCTTTCGCCTTGAGACCCAAGGTGGATGAACAATTAGATAAACTCATAGCCCAGGGAGTACTAGAGCCAGTTGATCACGCTAAGTGGGAAACCCCTATAGTCACTGCAGTTAAGCCAGATGGGTCAATTCGAATCTGTGCTAATTATAAAATTTCCCTGAACACCGCATTGCAACAGAGTGCTTACCCAGTGTCAGTTGTACAACATCTGTTGCATTCAATGGGAAAAGAGAAAATTTTTGCCAAGTTAGACTTGGCTCAAGCCTATCAGCAGTTACCTGTGGATGAAGAAACAGCAGAACCCCATTGTAACACACAGGGGCTAATGCAAAAGACTGCAATTTGGTGTCAGCGTAGCCCCTGGACCATTTCAAAGCTTAATGGAACACCTACTACAGGGCATTGTGGGGGTGGTACCTTATTTTGATGATGTCCTCGTGGCAGCAGAGGACAAAGAATAACTTAAACAAAGACTAAGGCTAGTCTTGAGCAGATTTCAAGAAGCTGGCCTTAAACTCAAAAAAGAGAAATGTCACATAGCAGTACCATGTGTTGAATTTCTGGGATATCTAATTGATGAGACAGGTACCGATAGTAAAATAAAAGCAATTAAGGAAGCTCCCACTCCAACAAACAAAACAAAATTACAAGCTTTTCTGGGACTTTTAAAATTTTACAGTATTTTTCTACCACAGAAAGCGACAGTTGCTGAACCACTTCACAGACTTCTTGATAAAAATGCAGAATGGACTTGGGGGCATAAAGAAGCAACTGCATTTGAATCCATAAAAGGACTCCTAGCTTCTAACAATGTTCTAGTACAATATAATGAAACATTACCTCTTTCACTAACATGTGATGCATCTCCTTTTGGGGTAGGGGCCATTCTCAGCCATAAATTCCCGAATGACAGAGAAGCACCCATTGCTTTCTACTCAAAAACTTTATTCAAAGCTGAACAGAATTACAGCCAGCTAGATAAGGAAGCACTGGCTGTAGTAGCAGGCATTAAGCGTTTTCACGAATATCTTTATGGGAGACAATTTGAACTAGTCACAGACCAGAAACCACTCCTAGGCATCATAGCAGGAAACAAACCAACACCAAACATATTGTCCCCTAGAATGACAAGATGGACTGTTTTCTTAGCTGCATATAACTATCGCCTTATACATCGACCGGGCAAGACCATAACTCATGCAGATGCACTCAGCCATTGCCCCCTCCTGGAACCTATTGAAGACCCAGCTCCAGCCACATCCATACTCCTCATTGAAGATATCACCACTGGCCCTATCACAGCATCAGAAATAGCCAAACACTCAGCCAAAGACAAGACTCTGGCACGTATTTTAAACTGGATGTTGAAGGGATGGCCAGAAGAAGCACTGGAAGGTGACTTTAAACCGTTTAAAATTTGGCAAAATGAACTGTCTGTAATTAAAGGTTGTTTGTTGTGGGGGGACAGAGTTGTGATACCTGAGACACTGAGAGAACAAGTCTTAAGAACGTTGCATGAGGGCCACCCAGGGATAATAAGGATGAAAGCGCTAGCCAGAAGTTATACCTGGTGGCTGGGAATGGACAAGGAAATTGAAAAATGGGTTGCAGTTTGTTATGTATGTAGGTTTGAATGTCATTGGTTTAGTTTGAATTGTTCTTGTAAAATGTCAAATATGATTGGTTTGAAAAGTGCGGGAAAACCCTGCACTCTGATTGGCTGGCAACTGCGGCTGCTGGCTATAAGTAGCAGCCGTAGCCCAGCCAAGACGGGTCCATTCGAGCTCTAGTCACTAATAAACTCTTCACTGAAACTCTTCGCGTCTGACTCTTCATGTAAACTTAACACAGTTTGTACGCCTTGTCAGGAATCTAGACCCTCACCCCCTTCAGCACCAACCCTAGAATGGGAATCACCCACAGCACCTTGGTCTAGAATACATATAGACCTGACAGGGCCAATGCAGGGGCAAACATTTCTACTAACTGTTGATGCATATTCAAGGTGGGTGGAAGTAATGATCATGAAAACCACCACAGCAGACTCTGTGATTATTGAGGAAATTGTTTGCCACACATAGGTTACTGGAAGTTGTGGTATCGGTTAATGGGCCCCAATTCATAGCAAACAATTTTGAATGTTTCCTAGCTGAACAAGGAATCTGCCACATATTATCAGCACCTGGACACACCCAAAATAATGGGCAAGCAGAGACAGCTGTAAGATCCACAAAGGAAACCTTAGCTAAAAGGGGACCAGGGGATTGGCAAACAAAAATAGACAAATTCTTAATGATACAACATATCACACCTTCGGCCGCCACACACAGAAGTCCAGCAGAACTTTTAATGGGGCGGAAGTTAAGATCAGAGCTAGATAGATTACACCCACACTACAATCCAATCACACCCACAGATTCGACAAGTAAATGGAGATATTTGAACATAGGTCAATCGGTCTATGCTCACAACTACGCAGGGAGGCCCCCATGGGTCCCTGCACAAGTAATGCAAGTCACAGGCCCCAGATCTTATAGAGTAGAATTAGAAGATGGGAAAATATGGAGCAGACACATAGACCAACTCCGGGGATGATTGGAATGGAATCTGAATGACCAGAAAACCTCAGAGACAGAAACACAACATAGAGAGGTAAGACCAACCCTAACAACTACAAATACTGAAAACACAAGCCTCCCCATCTAGGGCGGGACTCAAACTCGAGTACATCGCAAGATAACTTAGCTGAAGGGAGGGAAATCCAGCAAAGAAACTCAGGGCCCTCTGTTCCGTCAGAGCCAGCCCCACCCCTGATACCCCTGAGGCAGCTCAAAGGGCTGGCTCTGGAGTGACAACAGACCCAACTAGTCAGGTTGCCACTGCTGGTGAGGTTGAACTGTGTAGATCCAGTTGCACACACAGGAGCCCTGCCTACTTACGTGATTATGTCTGTGAGTGAGAGCTGGTCGGATGAATGCTCCTTCCAGGAGGGGAGGGGTGTTAGATATTCAATGGGGAAAAGTCAGTGATGTCAGACTTCCCCCATTGGTTCATTTTCCAGGTGGGAAAATGAACAGCCGTCAGTGGCTGAGATTGTGGATACCAGCCGGTAAAAAGAACAGCAGGCACACCTGGTGACAGTCTTTTGTTCAGAGCTAAATAAAGAAATCCTTTCCGTCTACCATGTCCTGCCTCTTCAATCTAGCCCATATCTAACAACTTTGATCATCATTTTTTTCTTAGAGGCTAATATTTCAGTTTTACTCTTCAACAACTCACTATCATTCCCATAAAGTATATCCAATATGTGTTTCAGGATTCCACCACTACATTTTCATCCCAAACCATTTCATGTCTTTTATTTGTCATTCCGTTCATTTTGCCATTTAGCCCTCACCAACTTTTAAAGCAAATTGAAGGAGCAAATGCTGGCCCATCATCCACCCAAATCAATCTGCCTGGTAGCCAAGCCAGCCAAGTTATTTTAGTATGTGAGGCAGAAAATCCCACAAGGGCCTAGCAGAAAAATACAGAAATAACATACGCAATAATTAACCATTGCTGCCCTTTCATGATGAGGTAACTTTGCTGCCGCAGACAACTGCCTTAGTAAGGTCTGGCCTTTCCCGCTCATAGTCACCCTCCCCTCCATCATCCCATGCTGGAACAACACTGACAACAACACCCAGCTTATAAAAATGTTTCCAAATATTTAATGAGAGCAGAGCAGTCATAGGAGGAAGATGGACTGCTCTTAATTTATAAACTCTTAGGTGCTGCCCAGACAGTACTTGCAACTTATACACGTTCCTCACTGTGTCTGCACTGGACACTCCAATTGGAGGGGGGGGAATCAGAAGCCCTCCATCTTGTTCCAAGTACAAAATGTGCTTGTGGTTAACTTGCTAAGTGGGTGGTTCAGAGTAAGTTTCAAATGCTAAACTTTCATAGTGACACTCCCACTGTAAGATTCATTCAGTGGTACACAAAATTATAGCCTAAAAGCATAAAAGCCCAGTTAATTCAGAAACCTGTTTCTAGCAATGTCCATTCAAGTGGGTCTGGCAAGCCCACAAATAGGGCAAGAAGTTATTAGTCCTCACCAGGACTTGTTTTCTCAACACTGCCTTCAGAAGTCCATGACCTTGGAGGGTGGGATCTTACTCGTTTCAGAATCATCATACACAACATTTGCTCCTGAGCTCAGATCAGATGCAACAAACTTATCACAAACAAAAGGACTCTTTTCACTTCAGAGTGAAGAATAACCACGTATTGTATATGTGCAGTGATTTTTTACAAAATGCTTCTGAGGGTGACTGCAATAATCATTATTCATAGATTGTTGGTGATCCTGATTGAAGACCTTCTATTTGTTTCGTATCAAGATTACCCTTAGCTAGTATAATGTAGTTACTTCATTTGATGCTATTTGTATTTCCCTTGATGATTTCGTATATTATAAGAAGGCTTTATTTTATAATAAAGTAGCCACTGCCAGGACTTTTCCTTTTCTTCTCCAAGAAGACATATTTCCTTATTCGCCATCGCCATCTTGCTGTTATACAGAGGACAGCATCTTTGGAAAGCTGATGGCATTAGAGAACATTGCATCTTATTACTAACAAAAGACATATCCAGGTTACTCCAGGAAAACATGTATCAATATCTAATATGTTCCGCTAGGCTCTAGTCCATCCTCAGCCTTAGAAACTCACTAGATGACTTTGGACCAGTCATCTCCTTCAGTTCAGTTATAGAGTTGTTGTAAAGTTCTCCAAATAAAGGGAGAACTTTAAATAAGCAACAATAGCCCACTTTATCAAGGATGGTCATTTAGGCTAAAGAACTTTACAGGAGTTCAAGCTTCTCATCTAATGGAACGTAGAGAGGGTATACAATCTGTCACAAAATTATCCATTTTTTGTATTCCACTTCAGTGAAATACCACTTCGTTGATATGGGCTGATCAACAGTATAAATATATTTCATTAATAAATATAATAGGTTCAATGTCATAACATGTTTTGGAACACAGTTCCACAATCCCTGATCATTAATCATATTGGACATGCTTGGACTTTTTCCCACAAGAAATGCCCTGTTAATGTATTCAGCTACAACTATGCAAAGCACCCATCTAAATTCAGTTTTCAAATATTACTCTTCTAAAGATGCCAAGCCACCTTCCCATGATTCTAGCCATTCAGTTTGTTTAGATCAGTATTTCTCAACCTTGTCAACTTTAAAAAGTATGGACATCAATTCCCAAAATTCGCCGGTCAACTTTAATTCTGGGAATTGAAATCCACCCATCTTAAAGTTGCTACAGACTGGTTTAGATGAACCCACCTTGCACAATTTCATTCTTAGCATGGATGTGCAGAGGAGTCATTTGGCTTCAACCTGAACCTTAAAAAATAGCCTCAAATGTACACTGCATACATTAAAAGGTGTAAAACTTTACATTATGCTTCATGTTTTTTGGGGGGGGGCTTTTTTCCCCATTGACTTCATTTTCAAATGTTTTATTACGACCAGGAGCCTCCAATAAATGACTTCAGCCATTCTCAACCTCTTGGCTGCCTTAACCCAGGACAGGGCTACTATGTCCGAGTTGTAAAAGTCTGGATAACCACTAGGCAGTACCAAAGGGTTAGAAATGTATATGTTTCTTTCAGGTTGTCTTGTGTTTCTCTGGAGTTTAGAATAGAGTAGAATAGAATAGAATAGAATAGAATAGAATAGAATAGAATAGAATAGAATTCTTTATTGGCCAAGTGTGGTTGAACACACAAGGAATTTGTCTTGGTGTAAATACTCTCATACATAAAAGAAAAGATACATTCGTCAAGAGTCAAGAATCATAAGGTACAACACTTAATGATAGTCATAGGGTACAATAAGCAATCAAATCATACTAGGAAACTGTATTGAAGAATTAGGATAGCACTAATGGAATATATTTCTGCACAGGCATGCATAGCAATATAAAAAGAGGAAAGAGTTTATAATGAGCAGCTGCATATAATACAGATTAAAGCTGTGAATATTCTTGATGGTAAGCTAACAATGATATTAAAGATGAAAAGATAGAGAGAGAGCAATTGAATTTCTTTAAAACAGCGTTATCTTTAAGATAAGAGAAATAAATCTCTAAACAAATAAAGTATCTAACAAAAATAAATGTGATCAAAGAAGGAAAACAATTTACAGAAAATATAAATTATGAATGTATCATTGATATTTATATGTTTAGCCACAGAAAAATATGGTTGTCACTCATCACAGAGGCAAATGTGCTCCAGTTTTCAGTAGGTTAACTGATTAGCCCAAAAGCTAATTCACTGTGGAACTGTCTTGACTCATGAAAAGCTATATATTGCAAGGCTGCAAAAATTCCATGCTTTGATTCTCTTTTTCCATTCATGCAGATCCCTCCACTTTCCACATGAAGGCACCCCTGTATCACATAATCCCCTTGTCCACCTGAAGCCAGTGAGATTGGCAAAGGAAAATTTTTCCATTTCATAGTCTGGAGTCAACTGGTACCTCGAAAAACATACGCTGGGTTGAAATTTAATGGTAGCTGATTTTCACCCTGCTCAAATCAGGGAAACTATTGAAAGACTAGAATAGTCCATACCATAAAGAGACAGGAGCAGGCTTTTTCTTTATTCACATAATTTAAAAATGTCATTATTATGTTGCTCTAACTCTTTTTTACATGCTAAACAAAGAAGGTGGGTTGGCACAAAAAAGTTTTAAGAGGATAGCTTGTAAACTCCTTTTGGCAGATGAACAAAAATATAAAAGGTTAAAAATTCAGAAATGGATTTAACTGCCTGAGAGTTTTTGTAAAGCTTTCAGCCTATAATAAGGCCTTCCCCAGCCTGATGCTCTCCAGATTTTGAGGGAGCCTAGTTGCCAGAATTCAACATTTCAAGAAAGGTCAGGTTTCTTGAAAGCAGCTTGCAAAACACAGTTGGCACAATCAGTGCAGGCAGAAAAAGAAGTTGGATTTTTCCACCCATTAGGAAAAGCTTGCAGACCAAACATATTGTGATAGGTAATGGTGTGTATTTAAACAAATATGTCTGAAGATGGATCATGGCAAAATAGTAACCAAGAACAATAAAAGAATCTTGAACAGATCTAACAAAATCTGCTGAAATAACTGGATCTATCCAAGCTGAACTCTGCACTGTAATGTGTCCAGAATTTATACCTGCACAACGCAAGGCAGTTGCTGTATCCTGCTGGTGTTTTTGGAAAATTTAGCAAATTCACTGCTGCCAAATATCAACTCTGCTGAGAAAGAAACCCCACGGTTTAATTTTTTGCAGCCACTTCCACGCCAAAAGGCACACTGCCAAGCCTCCAACACTCCAGGCCTCACTAAGACAGCCAGCTCCATCACTGCTGGCCAGCTGCTAGTACCAAACAGCTGATAGGCATGCCAGCTATTCCTTTGTGGACCACAATTATTTCATGTATCAAAGTAGCCCTTTCCCCTCTGCAAGATGTACCAGCCTGATCTACCCATTGTGTTATGAACTACTTCCACAAGTATTCCAGCTCAGCTATCTCAATTTCCACTTATATTATTTCATATCATCAGTTGCTCACCACACACCTGTTGTTTCCCGCAATGGTTTTTCATAGCTTTATTTTTCAGCCGTCCCATCGCACAAGGAGTATTTTCTACCATTGGTTCCTTATGTAAGATGATGAGGAATAATCCAAGTTACAAATTTTTAAACAAATTTCGGAATCAGCAAAGTAATTCTTCTTCCCCAAAGAATCTGTAGACTTTACTATTTCAAAGTCTGGAAATTTACCATCTGCAAGTCTGGAAATAGAGAGGTATTGTTTTTCATCATACTGTTACTTTAAATTAAAATTACGTCTAATTCATGCTTGAATAGATACACATTGTGAGATTACTGTCTATCATTTTTCCTTTGTTTATGTATGAACAAAGAAGGCAGAGACTAATCCCAGTTATATATATGACTGTAGCTGGTGAAATGGAAGGTGACAATTGGTGAGCAGAACATAAATCCTGTAGCTACCATTTTCAATAGTGTCAAAACGCTTCTGGATGGAAAGCCAGTTTGGTCTAGTGGTTAAGTGTCCATACTAGAGCCAGAAGACTGTGAGTTCGACTTGGGGCCAATCACTCTCTCTCAGCCCACAACATCAGACTCAGGTGACAAGCTGGTTGGTCAATTCCTGTTGCAACCAATGGATCAACACTTGGTTTACCCCCAAAAAAGAAGACCTTGCACAGTGTGAAAACACTAGAAACAAGGGGGAAAAACCAGTGAATGCCACATGCTAGAAACAGCATTTTCTTGAAATCAAATTGGATGTACTGATTTGCTGAAATCTGGTTATTATTAGCCAGCATTTCAATCTGCTTTGACTTAAAGCATAAAGAGGGACCACTGCGAGGGAAGGCTGGGCAGCATGTGCAAATGTGACAAATGGGTAAGCCAGAAGTAGAGCCACAGATTCTAGACTAAGGGGCTACAGAGGATTAGAGAGAAATGAGATCACCACTCTGAGATGGGGCAAAGCCATTTTTTTTAAAGAAGCACTTTGATGAAATACCATTGAATGGTAACCCTGATATTTAAGATCAGATCTATTTTAAGCTAGGTATAAATAAGCCCCACACTGAAATTGAGGAAGACACAAGGCGCTTCTACTCATCCTTAAGGTTTGCCCATGTCCTGCCTTCTCTAGTCAAAAGGAGCTGCATTATCTTTCCCAACCAACCCCCTTGAAAACATAAAACTCATTTGGTGAGACTTACAATGAAGTAATACTGGGAGGGGGACTTCAGAGAAGTAAAAGAGCTCTGGGAGACGTTGAAGGGCTTCCTTTAAAGTCTCACAAGCCAAATGAACTGGAATGGCTTACAGTACGGGATGAGCCCTGTGAGCTCACAATTGTCCATCTGTTTGCCAAAGGATAATCCCAAAACACATTCAAGGAGTTCTCCTTTGACCTTAGAAGCAAGAATCCTGATGGTGAAAGAGTAACAACCTAAACTTAAATTGTGTTGGAAGAGTGATTATTAAAAGCAATCTTTTAAAGGAGGTAGCTCATTATACAACTTCATAGGGAGGGTGTGTTAAGTGCTATTTAATGGCTAGCAGCAGGGGGGAGAGGGAAACCCCAGTTGTGAGTTTTCTGATTGCTTCCCAAATGTTGGATGCTGCTGCAGATAACCCTTTGCTGTTCCCAAGTAAGAACTGTTTCTCCGGCCTCTGAAATTAATAGCAGCGGCAGTCGTTTCAACCAGCTGAGCTGTAATCTAATCGTTCTGCTTCAGCGTCTCTCCCTTTTCCTCCCACCCTGTCACATATGCCATCACATGGCATCACAGATTCCAACAGCAGGCCCAATAGGTGTAGTAAGCGAGCCTATTCTCTGTGACACATCCACAGATCCGTTAGGCTAGCCTTTGTTCTAGGCATTCAGAGGGACCAAAATAACCAAAGCAGACATGAAAGAATGGACCTTGTGCAACTCCTTGCTTCCTGCTCACTCGCAAATGACGTGGGAGTCCCTGTCAGAATGCAGCTGGTTCTGGATTCTCTATCTTATCCTGGTATGTTATTGCCCTGTGTCCAGAGTTGTTATCAATTGCCTTGATACCGTAGTGCAGGATCTGGCCTCCACTGCTGCACTTGACATTGGCATAAATAAATCCCCAGAGCTTCTACCTGCCTTGCCTATTTTTCAGGGACAACTTGCCTCTTTTAAATATCCACAAAGGTTTTCCATATTGCATTGATAAGTTATTTTTAAGTTCTTAGGTGAGTTTCCTTTAAAAAAAAGTTAAATAAACAAGGCAGCTAAGGAGAAAATTCTTTCATCTTGGGTCTTTCAAGATGCATAAGCACCATGAACCATGGTGGCTCAGTGGTTAGAACACAGTACTGCAGGCTAATTCTGACTGCCGGTAGTTCAAGTCTGACCTGCTCAAGGTTGACTCAGCATTCTATCTTTCTGAGGTCCGTAAATGAGGATCCAGATTGTTGGAGAAAATATGCTGATTCTGTAAACCACTTAGAGAAAGCTCTGTGAAGCAGTAAATAAGTCTAAGTGCTATTGCTATAAGAAAAAAAATTACAAAATGGTTACAGTCTCTCCAAAGCCATTTTGTTTCTCAAAGAGCCTTCTGCATTAGGAAGCTTACAGAGCTCATCCAGACTAGATGCTTTCCTAGGGGTGGATTGCTTCTATATTGGCCTATTCACCTACACAGGAATGCGCTAAATATACGGCCCCGAGAGAAAGTGCAATGTGACTTAAGAAGCAGGGCTGCAGGTGATCAACCACACTAAAATGGTGAAATAAATTTGCATAAATTCTAACTGCAAGTAAGAGAAAGTCAGTGTCATAGGACAGGGGGGGCAAAATTTGAATCTTTAAGCCATACTATTATACATTATACCTGATAATATTTATCTATACCATTAGAAGTAAAAACTCAGATATGTTCAAATCCAGGACAAAGTTTCCCCTGAAGAAAAGAAGAGCTCCATTTCCAAAATCAGTAGAAGTTAACTTTGGAAGTTAACTGGATTAAATTAACTTAATCATCTTAAAAACCAAACAAGGGCATAGAACAATCTGAGATATGGGAAGCTCTTTGGAACGTCACACACTCAGAACTCTTCACCAACTTCTTAAAGACAATGTTACCTTTTTAAACCAAGAACATTTTGATGGCAGGAAGGAATTGGCTTCCAAGAGAAAAAAATGTAAACAAATCTATATCTGTGACAGATCTATTCAAATTTCATCCAAATGATTCACATGCTACCTATTTTATGGAGAGCTGATTGATTATAGGCTATCAAGCCTTGTTGACTCTTAGCAACCATGTTGATAAATTTATTCCATGACCATCTGTCCCTAATCTTTCAAGTCTTCCAATGGTGCACTCACCACCACTGTAACTGAGTCCATCTATCTTACTGCTGGTCATATATGAAAGGTTATGCTCTAAAAGGATAGGGCAACTGGAAAAAATAGGGGGAATGTCTCTCTAAATTGTTTTACATAGCAGATCGCAAATGTAATGCTCAAACTGTGCTGGCCCTCCTGGGTGAACCCTTCACTAGTCCTTGTAATCTAAAAAGGAAATACATAGGCAGGCATATTTTTTTAAAGTATCACATTTTTGGAGAAGTAGAAAAAAATCCAGAGTGAAAACAAAAGTACAGGTAATCTTCAACTTCCAATAGTTCATTTAATGACCGTTCTAAGTTACAAAGGCACTAAAAAAAGTGACTTATGACCATTTTTCACACTTTTTTTTAAATTACATTTATAGGCCACCCTTCTCCAAAGACTCAGGGTGGCTTACAATTTTTTGGGATACAACCCAGTGTGCTCAGCAATAGCCTTCATTCCATTGTATATGCCTGCTTATTACTAAGCGGCATTTTTACAAGGTCAGCTAATTGCCCCCAACAATCTTGGGTCCTCAATTTACCTACCCCGAGAGGATGGAAGGCTGAGTCAACCTTGAGCCTGGTGGGATTCGAGCCTACAGTAATTGTAGACAGCTGGATCTTAAGAGCAGGCATTTAACAGCCTGAGCCACCAAGGCTCATTGATCTCTGCAGAATCCCCATGTCACATGGTCAAAATTTGGGAACTTGGCAACTGGCTCATATTTATGACAGATGCAGTGTCATATTTATGACAGATGCAGTGGGGTCATGTGAGGTCATGTGATCCCTTTTGCGACCTTCTGACAAGCAAAGTCAATGGGGAAGCCAGAATAACTTAACAACCATGTTACTAACTTGACAACTGTAGTGATTCACTTAACAAGCATGGCAAGTAAGGTTGCAAAATGGGGCAAAACTCACTTAATAAATGACTCACTTAGCAGCAAAAATTTGGGGGGCTCAGTTGTGGTTAAGTTGAGGACTACCTGTAGTGAAGAACTAGAATGGATTTTTTTAAAAAAATTTCCATTGTCCAAATATGAGATAATCCCAGAAAAGCACCCAGTTTTATCACTTCTGGGCTCCTGTCACTTTTATTCAGACTTAACGTATAGGTCAGGAGTGTCAAACTCAAGGCCCGTGGATCCAGCCCATGGGATACTTAAATCTGGCCCATAGAGCTGCCCTGGAAACAGCGAAGAACCAGCCCATAGTGCTTCTGCCAGCTAAAATGGAGTTCAGGAGGGCCATATGCGGCCCTCCCAAGCTCCGTTTTCACTGGCAGAGGGTTGCAGGAGGCTGTGGGAGCCAAAAACAGAGCTCAGGAGCCCATTTTCACTGGCAGAGCACTCGGGCTCAATTGACATCGAGCTGGCCATGCCCCCTGGCCATGCCACCCCAGCCGCCCCAAGGTCAAACACAACCCTGATGTGTCCCTCAATGAAATCAAGTTTGACATCCCTGGTATAGGTGATGATATATAGGTGACCTAATGTATAAGAGCAGAGAAGAGCAGAGCAGAATCAAACTGCCATCTAAAGTATTCCCAGAGATGGTATTCAGCAGGTTCTGACCAGTTCTGGAGAACTGGTAGCAGAAATTTTAAGTAGTTTGGAGAACTGGCAAATACCACCTCTGACTGGCCTGCCCCCCCATCTATTCTCTGCCTCTTGAGTCCCAGCTGAGTGTTGCCCTGCACAGGAGAACGGAGCTGAAAAGCAGGTTAGTGGGGTGGGGAGGGAGTGGGATTTTGCAGTATCCTTTCCCTACCATGCCCACCAAGCCACGCCTACCAAGCCATGCCATGCCCACCAAGCCACACCCACAGAACCAGTAGTAAGAAATTTTGAATCCCACCACTGAGTATTCCCTCTCTTGAGAATAGTTGTCTTTGGAAGGAGTAGAAGTGGGGTGTTTCTACCAAATACTGCTCTTCAGTGTTTGTATTTTAATAGGATTTATTGTTAACTGAGATATGCAAGTCAAAAATATAGCTCTACAGTCTGTCCAACTTGACAGCCACGAGTTTAATCATCAGCCATTTACTGCATGACTTTCAAAGTTGTCTGAGAGATGATAGATTTCCATCAGTCCCAAGCAGCAATGAATTAAAAATACACCACCAGCCCTCCACCACCTGACAGGGTGGCCCTTGAGGTCTATGACCTGTGAGGAACAGAGCTGTCAACTCTAAATTTGCCCATAGGATTAAGTTATAGAAAATGCATTAAGCTTTGACCCAACCGAGAGTGCACCTCAGCTATAATCTAGCCAGATGGAACCAACTTGATGGAACTTCATCTTTTCTGATAGTACTTAAAAAAAATAACCCAATTGTAATCAATATTACATTAGTGATGTATTCCAAAAGTGGTGGTACAATCAAATTGCTATTAGATTTCTGATACAGGAATCCATTACAAACTTGCTCACATCTGGGAAACTAAATACAGAACTCCTTATGATGGACAGAGGTAGAAAGATGTGTTATATATGTAGGTTTAAATGTTATTGGTTTATTTTGAACTGTTCTTGTAAAATGTCAAGTGGGATTGGTTTAAATAGTGCAGTAAAAACCCTGCACTCCGATTGGCTGGCAACTACGGCTGCTGGCTATAAGAAGCAGCCGTAGCCCAGCCAAGTCGGGTCCATTCGAGCTGTAGTCACTTAATAAACTCTTCACTGAAGCTCTTCGCGTCTGACTCTTCATGCAAACTTAACACTGGCGACGAAGGTGGGATTGCCCTGAAGAAGAGATGCGGAAGACAATCAGAAGAACGAGATGGCTGCACTGAACACCCCCCAGCCCTGTTCGATCCGCGGTGGAAGACTGGGAATCGTATGCGGATCGCTTCCAGATGTACTTGGAAGGAAACGACCTTGCCGATATCCCCAAAAAGCGGAAGAGGGCAGTATTTCTCATGCACTGCGGTCCAGCAGTCTTCAAGATGGCGAAGGCGTTGGCGGGAGCTGCAGACTTGAAGGTAATGAAATGGCCTGATTTGGAAAAGCTTTTAAGAGCCCATTACGCCCCACAAGTATCGTGCCTCATTAAGAGACACGAGTTTTACCGTCGGGATCAAGGGGAAAGTGAAAATGTTAACGACTTCGTGGCAAGTTTAAAGGACATTGGGGGTGCTTGTGACTTTACCAACTTAGAAGAGGCCATGCGTGATCGGTTTGTTCTAGGCCTTAAAGATAAGGTCTTACAGAGCAAACTACTAATGAAACCTAAGATCACGTTTAAGGAGGCCATAAAGGAAGCTGTTTCAGCGGAAGCCACCAAGTCCTCAGCAGCAGCCATGAAAAAGATTAACAAGGCCTCAAGCCATTCTGATGTGGAAAAATCCACAACAACCCATTGCGAACAAATAGACTCTGATTCAGTTTGTAGTGAGGTGGAGGAAGGAATTTATAGACTCAGAATGGAGAAGAAAAGAAAGGACCCTGGAAAAAAGAGGCAAGAATTTTATTGCAGAGGTTGTGGGGGGGCCACCCCCGCACTGAATGCAAGTTTTTAGACACCATCTGCCTACGTTGTGAGAAAAGGGGTCACCTAGCAAGAGTCTGCAAATCATCCAGAACTCCACTTAGTAGGAAGAAATTCCCTGAGAAGGAATTCAAGCCCAACAATTTCATTGAAAAGATGGGGCGCAACTCAGAAGCAAATGGAAAGAATGAAACTCATCAAACAATCACTACTGGTCATTCTTCACCCTTGAAAAGCAGAAAAGTACATGTGAAGGTATTTATTGAAGGAAGGCCTTGCCAAATGGAGGTGGACTCGGGCTCTTATTTATCTATGGTGTCATGGGATACTATTCACAGGCTACTTCCCAACATTCAGAAAAAGCATTTCCAGAAGCAAGCACTGACTCTTAAAGACTACCAAGGGAACAAGATTCCAGTAGTTGGAACAAGAGAATTCAACGTGAAGTTTAAAGGCCACACCAAACGTTTGCCCCTGACCATCGTGGACAAGGATTGCCCAAGCTTGCTGGGACTTGAGTGGTTCAAGCCACTAGGCATCAAGGTGACTGGCATCAATCACGTGAGCAACTCTGAATGGGAGGAGGCCTTGAAGTCTGAGTTTCCAGAGGTCTTCAGCGAAGGACTGGGCAGGAGGGTTCCATTTGCTTTAAAGGAAAAAATTGATGCACAATTAGACAAGTTAACAGCTCAAGGGGTTTTAGAGCCCACTGACCACTCCAGATGGGAGACACCCATAGTCACACCAGTCAAGACTGATGGGTCAGTAAGAATCTGTGGAGACTATAAGGGGACACTGAACCATGCGCTACAGCAGAGTGCATATCCAGTTCCAGTGGTGCATCATCTATTACATTCACTTGGCAGGGGTACAGTCTTTGCCAAATTGGATTGGCCCAGGCATATCAACAACTAACAGTTGATGATGCCACTGCAGAGGCCCAAACCATTGTGACTCATAGAGGTGCCTTCAAATGTAAAAGGTTACAATTTGGAGTAAGCGTGGCACCAGGCATCTTTCAAAGCCTTATGGAAAGAATGCTCCAAGGACTGCCAGGGTAGTGCCTTACTTTGATGATGTTAATCTCGCTGAAAATGACACTCAGCTACAAGAAAGACTCAGAGAAGTCCTTACCAGATTCAGGAAAGCGGGGTTAAAAGTCAAGGAAGAAAATGCACTCTTAAGACTGACAGGGTTGAGTTCCTGGGCTACATGATTGACAAGCATGGCATCCACCCTACAGATGCCAAGGTTAAAGCAATCAAAGAAGCCCTAGACCTAAATGCAAAACAGATTTGCAAGCTTTCCTTGGACTCATTAACTTTTATCACATGTTCCTACCTCAAAAGGCAACCATTGCTGAACCATTGCACAGATTACTTGATAAGAAGTCTGTTTGGGTCTGGGGCAGGAAGGAACAATCAGCATTTAACAGTATTAAGAGACTAATCATGTCTGATGCTGTACTGATACAGTTCTCTGAGAATTTGCCTGTTGTCCTGACTTGTGATGCATCCCCTTTTGGAGTGTGTGGGGGTTTTGAGCCACAGGCTTCCCAGTGGGAGAGAAGCCCCTATTGCATTTTACTCTACTTTGACCAAAGCAGAGAGGAATTACAGCCAATTGGACAAATAGGCATTGGCAGTTGTTGCAGCTGTTAAGAAATTTCATGAATATCTGTATGGAGAACATTTACCATTGTTACAGATCACAAACCTTTGTTAGGCATTGTGGCAGGAGACAAGCCTACACCTACTATCCTGTCACCAAGAATGCTGAGGTGGACTGAATTTCTTGCAGCTTATTCATACAAACTTATCCACAAGCCTGGCAAGGACATTGGACATGCTGATGCACTAAGTCATTGCCCACTTCCTTGCCACAAGGAGGACCTTGAACCTGAAACACACATCTTTTTCCTAGAAACTGTTGCCAAGCTTCCAGTTCATGCTGCTGAAATTGCCAGAGAGACTGCCAAAGACACTGTGTTGGCTCCTGTTATAGGCTGGATTAAGAAAGGTTGGCCTCTTCAAGATCTACCACACCTTGCCCAACCTTTTAAGTCCAGGCAAACTGAATTATCTGTATTAAGAGGATGTATTTTGTGGGGTAGCAGGATGGTTATTCCTGCAAAACTGCAAAGAGAGGTTTTGGAAATGTTACATGAGGGTCATCCTGGTATTGTAAGGATGAAGGGATTGGCCAGGAGTTATGTATGGTGGCCAGGTATTGACAAAATGGTTGAAAACTGGGTTGCATCTTGTCCCAACTGTCAGGTAGTCAGGCCTGCCCCATCTCACGCCCCCACACAGGAATGGGAATGTCCTAGGGGCCCATGGTCTAGGATTCACATTGATTTCGCAGGCCCTACCAGAGGGCACACCTTCCTTATTATAGTAGATGCATATTCCAAATGGCTAGAGGTGTTTCCCATGGCATCCACCACAACTGATGCTGTCATCAAGCAGCTCAGAAAACTGTTTGTAACCCATGGGTTACCTGATGTTCTTGTCTCTGACAATGGCCCTCAATTTACATCCAACCTCTTTGAATCCTATTTAGCACAACAGGGTATCAGACATGCCCTTACTGCCACTGGGCACCCTTCGCTAACGCCGGGCTGAACGCATGGTACCTTTTACCAAAGAGAAGCTTCAAAGCACCTGGGGACATCACTGAGAAAGTTGAAAAACTTCTTAGTGTTCAGCACATCACTCCTAGCCCATCTAATAACTTATCCCCAGCAGAGTTGTTGATGGGTAGGAAACTGAGGTCTTCCCTTGACGCCTTCATCCCACTTATGCACCCAACGCACCACTGGATTCCACTTCCAATGTTTGTACATTCAGTGTGGGTGATTCTGTTTATGCTAAGAACCTCATAGGTGAACCTTTGGATTCCTGCTGAGATAACTCAGATCACAGGCCCTCGTTCTTACAGGGTGCAAACAGAGGATGGACTCCTCTGGAGCAGGCACATTGATCAACTTAGATCCAGGTTCTCTCAGGAACATCGCCCTTGTCTCTCTCTAGTTCCCTCACCTGATGTCAATTCTAGGGGAAGGGGAGGAACAGGAGGAAAATCAGCAAGCAAGAATCAACCCCATGTGTAACCAGCCAACAGGAACCACCCAAAACCTGTCACAATGCCAAAATCCATCCTTAGAAGTGGAAGATTGCACATCACTACCTGACTTAGGTGCTGACATTGGGATGGAGATGGGTTGGGAGGAGAGACCAGATTCTAACAGTCAAACAGGTCTTCTTTCACAGGAAGTCCCAATGGGGAAATGTCAGCAGACACATTTCCTCTCTCACTGGGTGAGAATGTAAAACTTCTGAACCACGAAGGTCTCAACGACAGCAAGAGCCCCACCTATTTAAAAGAATACATTAGATAGGTTGGGGTTTGGTATGGACTGAACCTAGTGGGGAGGGTGTTATGTATGTAGGTTTAAATGTTATTGGTTTATTTTGAACTGTTCTTGTAAAATGTCAAGTGGGATTGGTTTAAATAGTGCAGGAAAAACCCTGCACTCCGATTGGCTGGCAACCACGTCTGGCTATAAGAAGCAGCCGTAGCCCAGCCAAGTTGGGTCCATTCGAGCTGTAGTCACTTAATAAACTCTTCACTGAAGCTCTTCGCATCTGACTCTTCATGCAAACTGAACAAGATGGACAAAGAAATGTGCTTAACTTAAAAAACTTGGTTGCCATTTATGTTTTGTTTTTGTATAAATTTAACTTATGCCAGAAGCACTTCTGAAATACTTATACTGAAGTGACTTTTTTTTCTTCAAATTATCAGATAATAATATTCATAGGTGACCTGATCACTAAATAAAAATATGACTCTAAATTTAGTGCGGAAAAGTGAGATAGAAATCCTATTTCAGCCAAAATGCAGAACTGTTATTTTTTTTAAATTAAAAGTGCTTTACAAAATAAAATTCTAATAGATTTTATGATATTAGCAAGCTTGGGGATTCTAAAGAGCATATCTAGAAGGCATCCCATTGGGGAAAGCAATTTTAAAAGCTGTGGTGGCACAGTGGTTAGAATGCAATATAGAGGCTAGCTCTGCCCACAGCCAGAAGTTCGATTCTCACCAGCTCAGGGTTGACTCAGCCTTCCATTCTTCTGTGGTCGGTAAAATGAGGACCCAGATTGTTAGGGCACTATGCTGGCATTTGTAAACTGCTCACAGAGTGCTGTAAAGCACTATGGAGTGGTATATAAGTCTAAGTGCTATTGCTATTGCTAAAATATTATTTTGCAAACCACCTGGGAAGCTTACAATTGAACAAAAATAAGTATACAACAGCTATATGCATAAGATAATGAGTCATAAAGCAGAAAGCCACAATATTTATTATTTATTTATGTATTATTTATTTATTTATTTATTTATCAAATAAGTAAATGTATTGAAGAGTCAGAATGGAATTCTGTACAGCATTTTCCCTAAATTTGGTATCTCCAGTTATCTTACAGCTACTATAATTACCAACCAGCAGCATTCCTATGCTAGATGAGAAGTCTGGGAATTAGAATCCAACAACCAGCATCAGGTCAAAAAAATTGTTTAGATGCATCTTTAGTCCCCTTGCTAGCCTAATATTGTCACTGACAACAGTGTAAGGCCATGAAATGAAGTCACATGGCATACTGCTGCAAGTTACACTGAGTAGTATCCTACTTTAGTCAATACCTAGGTGATCATCCACACCAGCCATTCTAAGGATCAATGGTCAGGAAGTCTGAAATACACAACATTGGGAAAGCCAGTCTGGGCCTCTTCAGCTAAAGAATGCTGAGCTTCTAGACATTGGTGGCAATGTTCCATAATTATGGTTCTTCTCGTTGCTGGTTTGATAACACTGCCAGATAGAGTTCTGTGATCCACACAACCAACTTGCCCCAACATAAGGTCAGGCCACTACTTATTATTTCTCAAAGCAGCAATGTATGACATCTCTATTCTCTCTCTCTCTCTCTCTCGCAGCAGCAGCCAAAAAAGCTAATCCAATCCTAAGTTGTAAAAACAGAGGGATACAATCAAGATCAAGGGAAGTACTAATACCACTCTATAAAGCCTTAGTAAGACCACACCTAGAGTACTGCATCCAGTTTTGTTCACCACATTATAAAAAACATGTTGAGACTCTAGAAAAAGTACAGAGAAGAGCAACCAGGATGATTAGGGGACTGGTGGCTAAAACATACAATGAATGGTTGCAGGAACTGGGCTTGGCTAGTCTAGTAAAGAGAAGGACCAGGGGAGACATGATAGCAGTCTTCCAATATGTGAGGGGCTGCAATAGAGAGGAAGGGTCAAGCTATTTTCTAAAGCCTGTAAGCCAGACAAGGAATAATGGATGGAAACTGAACCAGGAGAGATTTAACCTGGAAATACGGAGAAACTTTCTGACAGTGAGAACAATCAACCAATGGAACAGCTTGCCCTCGAAGTTGTGGGAGCCATCACTTGAGACTTTCAAGAAGAGATTGACCTCTTGCTTGGGCGGGAGTTGGACTAGATGACCTACAAGGTCCCTTCCAACTCTGATTATCTGTTATCTGTTATCTGCTTTTCTCAGGCTCCTGAATACTGCTCTCCACAGTCATCCCAAACATTTCTCTTAACAAGGTCACTAGTGGAATTGTGAAAAGCTAAGCTTTTTTTCTTTATTTAGAAATACACTGATGAAAAAATGAAAAGGAGGAGCTGTCTGATTTTAAACAAAGAAACATTGATAAGAGTTGTACCATATTCCTTTCTACCCTGAGCAACAGATTAATGGGTAAAAGTAGAGTGTTTCTTTTTCAATTTTTCCAGGAAAAGTTAAAAAGGAGGGGAGCTTTATGTCCAGCCAGTTTACACAAGAGAGCCATGCCATTTAAGGCTGTAGCACAAAAAGTCCTGAGACTAAACAACACAGAAAATGTTATCCCAACCGGTGTCTGGAATAATTATAATGTCAAAGAATAAACAGGTATATTGTTCTAAAATCTTTCTAGAGTGGCAGTTGCAGAGCCCTGGCTCTTATCCACTGTTGCTTTCATCTGGAGGCCAATGTGAGTTCCCAGTTTATTGCACGAAACAAGGATGCAGAAGAATGAGTCATCGGTGCCTGCTTCTCAAAATAACGGTTGAACTGCCGTCACATTATGTATTTCTGCCATTGGAAGGCAGTCATGCTCAGGATGGCCTGATCATGTGTCCAGACCAGCCCTGATTTTTGTTTGTTTGTTTGCTTGCTTGCTTGCTTTTGCTTTTGCTTTGGGCACCAGAACATTTCCAGCATAATGTCCAATCATCTTTCACCTAACACTAGCCAAAAAGGAAGATATAGTCAATGAATTGGAAGTAGTAAAAATATTACAGTATGTATTAGCCTGGAAGAGTGGGCATTAAGGAAACTAAAGCTAAGTGATAAATGCTTAGTTTTAATCTAAGCATCAGACTACATGCTGGTCTGGACCTCCAATATTAGTGCTGTGCATCAGTCTTTAAGCTGACAAAAACTATATATTGCTACAAATGTGTTTCCCTGATGCCAGTCCCTACCCTGCCCCAAGAGAGAAGCTGTCAAATGCTGATTTGTTTTTATTTATTTATTTAGGAAATTTATATTGCTGCCTAGTTGCACACAATGTCCACATTTTAAGGCTGGAAACCACCCAGAGTTATTCACTACACGATGGGTTGCAAATAAATTCAATAAATACATAGATTTTTTTGTGTGTGTGAGAAAATTAAGGAAAGGAATTGATGCATTCCTCATCTTTATTTTCTTCTCCTCACAAAATATCACCAGCCAGTATGAAAACTTCCACCAAATTCTCCTTAACTGGGATGGGGATGGGGAGCAAGTAAGTTTTGACAGACAGATTTATTCATCTGTCCAAAGTTGCTCTAGACTTTACATAAGCTCCTGGCAGCTGATTGCTGGTGATAGGAGGTCAGAGGAGAAAGGGACTGAACATTTTACCCACTAGGTCTCCAAATCCCATCATTGGCACCTGCCACTTGTATCAGGGCAGATAGTTGCCAGATCTGTCAGAATCTGGCAACTTTTATCTCTTCTCTCTTTCCATGGAATTGAACACCTGACATGCAAAGAGCCAGCTTTCCCCATTTCACTTGCCTCCATTTTCTGGGTACCATCACATGCCACCCAGTGCCTGGTTGAAACCCAGCTGATAGATTCACATGGAAAATGGGAGACAATCCTCTTCACTGTTCATATTGAATTATCGACTATTTCTTAGACTATTGTTAAAGATCAGTTTAATTTTAATCTGAAAGTATTCAGGATCCTTTTGTATATGGGTTTAGAACTTTTGCTAAAATTACAACAGTAACCCAACAGATGACAGTTAGGACATTGAA